>UELV01178710.1:9548-51108 GCA_900490015.1 Megastigmus stigmatizans | reverse complement strand
CACACACACACACACACACACACACATCCGATTGTCCTTTGGGTTTCGGCAGCTGTTACGTGCCCGGACTTTATGGCCCCTGTCCCCGACCGAATGTCGCAGAGTGCAAAGCAAAATCCGTGGAATACATTATTCCTTGCTCTTTGCTTGCGCGAGAGCCCTTTTCTTTCGAATGCGAATACGCGCGCCTTATCTCGACTTATCGCCTATATATACCAGCCGCTTTCATCCCACCCCTGATCTAATGGTATTTTTCATTTTATTTGTTTGATTTAGACGAGCGGCCAAGGCTCAATTGCCTGTTTGATAAAAATTGATACGATTCCAGGTAATAGGCTGCGAATTATTGCGTATACCTGGATATGGGCTTTAGGTACAATACTTTGAACGCAGTTTTAAATCGTTTCGGTTCTGCCTTTAGTGATGGGATACGTAGAACGAGCAAGTATACGAGTGTCGATGGCTTTTTGCTCCATTCTTTAGTTTAGACTTCGAAGGAGGTTAAATCAAGATAATAGTTTTTTTTTAGAATGAAGGCAATTACAAAAATAAAAGACACACGCTCCACAATAATAATTAATTATTATGATTTATTTTTTCCTCGTATTAACATAACGTTAACACTGGCTTAAAATAAAGCACCTAGCTATTCATATAATTAAAATAAATGAAAAATCTCCTATATTGTTAATAACAAGCTTAATATTAATAAGCAATGCTTATCAAATGTAGTATCGACTGAACATTTTTAATAAGAAAAAATATGCATGACTATCGAAAAGTATTAATCGGATTTTCTCATATCCTATAATTACACGAAAAAGAATTTAATGTTCGCTATAAACTTATAACTCAAAATTAATCTATACGCCATTAAATGTAGTTAAAAAGCTTATTATCGCATAAAATTTTACACAATCATCAATCATATGTGAAATGTTAAGTCTCACAGTATATGTTGCTCTTACAAAATCTGTAGGCCTCAGTGAGCGATTTAAACATAGCTAACAATACACAAACATGAAACACTTGAAATCTCAAAGTTACGTTCGAGCAATAATGAAATTAGCCTCGCAACAATCCTCAAAATATCTTACACGCTTGATAAAAATGAGTTTGACTCGCTTTTAACGTGTACGGTGATAAATTTGTAGCCATAATAGACGGCTTGTTTTTCAAGCAATGAATTCCCTCAGCCGCCCAGAGATCGAATGATCGACGAGAGCTTATCACTTTTTCCATTTCCCAACATGCGGCCTTCGTTACCCCCCATGTGTGATTTGTAATTGTTTTTCATTATTTGCGGAAATCCTCGTGGTAGATTCTTCCTCCATCGTTTGTTTTCGAGAGGCAAAAGTTTAACTACGACCTCGACTCATTTCGAATGCGATTTCGATTCGCTCTTCTAACACATTCTTTATTGCCATTATTGAGAATGTGATTTAAGCCGTTTCAAATGGAATGTTTAACTACCGTTTAATGGCCAGTATTGATTTGATGAATTGGTAAAACTCAGATCGAAAGGCCAGTCTGATGTTGAATTTGTCACAAACTGAAAGACAAACAATTTTTTGGTTGCAATTATTCGCATAAAATTTTACGCTTTTTTCGATATTATGCATTTGCAAATCATACCATTTTAGATATAAGTGTTGAAGTCACGAATATTTAATGAAAGATTTGAAATTAATTGAATGTTGAATGTTGAACTTTGAAAGACTAATTATTCGATATTGAGAAACGTAAATTTAAACGTTACCCTTCAAATGTAGGGTTGGAGCAATCCGCAGACAGCTCAGTCAGTCGAAGTTTACCCACGCGAGGTCGGCCAAGGTCCAGCGCATTATGTTCACTTCTAACGTTACTTCTATTCCCTTTAGCAAACCGCGAATTGTCCGATTTCATTTGGCCCAATATAAAATATATTTATTAAAAATACAACAAAAAAAAATGATGAATTATAAAATAGACTATTTTAATTTGTACCTTTGTGAACAAACATGCAAACATCATAAGCTTATCCAAAGCTACTCAATGAAACAGTCTATGCTTTAACAGCAATCCCATATATACAAATTGATGCGCTTTTGTTTACAATAATATTACTCAAGAGGCTATTAAATAATTACAATAATACTATATTCACCAGAAATTTTAGAGAGAATGGCTGGGGCACAAATGCTATTAATTAAAGTTTAGTGATACCACGGATTATTGCTTTATTAATACATTCAGCATCGGATATATCGACTATATACAAATCGGTTTAGTGTCATCCATTAAGTACCCTCATTGTGATTCGTAATACATCGAGTACGCGTAATTATTACGAATTGTGCCTCCCGCGGCGCAAGCGCGCCACGCTGAATTACTGAAGATTTCGAACAAACACGCATAATTCGCAATCTTTAAAGGCGCACTCGCGGCAACGCGGTTCCAACGAAAATTCGCATTAGATTAAATCTCGTATTTTAAACTTGCCATAAATATTTATAATTGTGCGAAAAGTGCAGTTTAGTAAAATACTTTATATATATGCATGAGGTATAACGCTGATACAATAACGAAACAGTAAAAGGGGTATTCGACGCTAATTGCACAACGTAATTCCTGAAATTCGCTGTTTGTACTCGGTATAGCTATAACTTCGTTATTTTCTTTTTCCAATTCCCGATTGTTTCATAATGTTTTCATCCGAACAATCAGTGAGTAGTGTTGTACCGGTGCAGTTAATTTGAAAAGTATAAGCAACGCTTTAGAGCAGTTTTAAGTCGTACGTCGCCAAATTATATTTCCTATACTTAATTTTATGCCGAAAGTAATGCAGAAATATGAATTATTCTTTTACTTTGCTTATGATCTTCATAAATTTGTTTAACAAAATAACAAGTTTGCTACCCTTTTTCCAATTATTGCGTGCGTAACGAAACATATATACGCTATTATATTTATCTTTGATCTATATGACCAGTAATCATGTATTCTAAGGTCATATTTTTGTATAGTCGTTCTCTTGCAGGAAATCGATTAATTTCTAGTAATTTATTTTGTTTCAAAGGTCAAATTCATACGACTATCGATTGAATATTTAATCAATATCTATTATTTTGATTTTTTCACAGTATTTCTTTTTAACAAAATTACGTATTATTTACATTTTACCATAAATGGCATATTAACTTACTTTTTATTGGAATATTTCAATAAATGAAATTCGTTATATTGATTTCTTATGCTGTATAGGTATAATTAAGTACAATTGCATTAATTTGATCAAATATTTGAATGAAAGTTACTTTTCACGAATACCATTATTTCAATTTACATTATTCACATCCGCAGTTACATCGCTTGAATTTAAAATAAAATTTATATTCTTTTGATGTATTGCAGCCTTAAATGAACTAAAAATTAAAGATGGAAACATAAAATGAATTTTTAATTTAAAATTTTTGTATTAATTAATTTCAAAAACAAATCAAATTTATCAAACGTTAATATAGCATTATTTATAAAGTGGCTATGCGCTATACACATCGCATGATTCGGTAAAATAATTAACAGATTCATTAAATTTTGATTGGAGGTGAGCTGCTTCATTTTCCAAGTGTATTGAATAATGAACTAGTTATTCAGCGAGCTTATTAATTTATACTCTCAACAACTTATATATATATATTCATATTTGAAATTTAAACCTTTATTACGTTATCATTGCAAGAACAGCATCGTCCTCGTAACCCCACAGTACGACGTCCTTTTTATATCCAAAGACACAATCGTGCAAACAACGAGCACATATACGTGAAATTAAATTTCCCGAGAACCCAGAACGCGATGCTCAGTTCTCGCAAAACCTCGAGACACACATACACTGCTGCCCCAATGTACACTGCCATAGCCGAGATTTCACCTCATACGATGAGCAGATCTCGCTATTTTCCTCTTTCCGGGCTCTTCCCCGAGAATCTCTTACCCTTGGGGTCAATACAGGAAGGCCCAAGGGTTCGCAAACGTATCCCCTCTTGGCGGCTCCTCTTTCCCTTCGCTCTCCAAACCCCCATCTGCGGCACTACACACACACACGTATATATATCGTCGCCCGGTTTTATTGACATTCGAAATTCCATTATTACATACAGCCCTCGATCGCGGCAAGATACACGTTTATATAGACACTGGAAGAGAGAGAGAGAGAGAGAGAGAGAGAGAGAGAGAGAGAGAGAGAGAGAGAGAGAGAGGAGGTCATCGTCATATGATATCGCCAGTGCACTCGAACCGTTGACCCGGTATAAAATTGAAGAGACATATCTGTTGGTGAAGCTGTCCATGTCGTCGTCACGCTGATGAAAAGAGAGAGAGAGAGATAGAGAGAGAGAGAGAGAGTAAAAGAAACGGGGAGTGCTGGGGCAGACTGTACAGCGTGTGTGGAAATAAAAGTTCAGTTGTAGGAGAAAAAAGAGACCGGATGTCGAGGGTTTTATTGATTAGCCGCGAGCTATTTTTCAGAGCTTTACTTTTTTTCCCTCAAGTGCTCCGCGATACGTGAATATTTCACATTATGCGGGGAATTTTTAATTCAGAGGTGAAGATTATTGTTCAGTTATGTGAAAATATGAATTATTATTTTAGACAACACAGGAAAATGTGAAATATTTAATCAACCAGCATACATTTTGGTAATAGGCACATGTAACTAATACAAGATTTAAAATAGCATAATCTTATAAGTACGTCATTTGCGCAATTAATCGTTTCTATTTTATTACTTCTACAAGAAGCATTTGCCATTTGCAAAAACCAAGATCTCATTAAAGAAGTGCGATATTAAAATAATACTCGAAAATTTTAATTGAATTTGTAATTCCGAATTTAAATGAGTTTAATCTGGAGCTACTAGGAAACTGGAACTGAAGCATTATATCCATTGGTGCTTCAATTTCTTTACGAGCATCAATGACACAGAAAGAGGTAGATTACGATTGGATTTTTAACGAGAATCGCACGAATATTCAACCAAGTACTAAATTTACAGGCGCTGATGTAGTAAAGAGAGTGGCAGCGTTACAAGGAAAAAAACGGGAAAGCCGCAAAGAATAGAAATAGCAATTCCAACGAAGTGTCTTATAATTACGCGAACTATATGGTTTGCTTTATTCTTTTTGTTTTTTTTTTTAAATTCGCTTAGCACTATTGTTGCAGGTGTTACGCGCGGTTAAATCGATCGTTTTATTCCACTGCTGGTTGCATTGTAATTGAAAGAGTTTAATCGATACGTACCGCTGCGATGCAAATGGCGTAATCAGTGAAGGTATCAAATAATATAAAAACGAAAGAGTGAGCTACGAATTAAAAAGAAACTGTAACGAATAGTCGGGGTAAAAATAATATTTGAAAATAGAATGAGTGATTATTGCCTTTTTTCGATCAGGATAAGATTTTTACATTTTGTCAAAATGATCGATGCTAAAAATTATTACTAATTCCAGTATGAGTATTCGCATCTGTATAAACGCTTGGATTTTATCCAAAACGATTCATCGAATGATTCTCGATACACCTCCAGTTTTTATTAAACACAATTTCTTTGTGCATACTTTTGAAAATTAACGGGCAAGGCCAGATCGAGCAATCCTATCTCCAGCGCTTCCAACCACTCAAAAACCGTGCAGACTAATTAATTTCTTCGGTATACATATAAAAGTTTCACTCACGGTCGAAATTACAGGGGCTTCGAGTACCGTTGAAATAGAAATGAATTTTCGGGGTACAGCGAAAGGTTTAATCGCACCAGTGAATTAGGGAGGCGTATACGATGAGCTGCGCCCAGTATAGCCGCGCTCGTAAAAAAATCACGAGTGAAATATACGTTATAGCATCTGCGCGCGTACAGAACGGAATTACGCACAGTTTGCTCTTTTCCCGCTTTTTATTTCTCTCACTCTCTCTCTCTTTCTCTCTCGCTTGGCTTTCGGCGCTAAGGACGGCAATCGATGCTAAATTAAACCTCGTCGTTTTCTTGCCGTCGCGAAAACGTGTCGCGATGCTTAATGGAAGTGTCGACGTTTTCGATATGGCCATTGCCTCTAACTCCTCGAACGGATGCTCGCGAATATTCGGTAACGATGTTTCTAACTGCTCCGCCGTCTTTTCTGTTCTCTATATTTTTCATAATTTTCTTGCTTTCGTTTCCTTTTCTTCCTTTAAGGATGGGTTCGAGTGTTGAAATCGCTTTGGTAGTTAATAGCGCAGATATTGTATACATTTTAATGGTGCACGGTTTTAAAATAATATTACGATCTTAAAATAGCAGTTTTAAGCCTCGATTGTATGAAATTTAATTAACGGATTTAGCTTAAATCGTAATAGTTCAATGTAATATTGATTTTATTGCGCACGCTTAAAGGTGTGGAAATGCATTAAACAACTTTGGTAGCATAACATTAAATTTACTCGATATATGAATAATACAATTTTATTTATTCAAAAAAGTTATTACTTTTAATTATCGGGATTTTACTTACTCCCTTATTTCACTCGCTATATTAAAGGCTACTTAATCTTCCAGCGGCTTAATCCACTAAAATCATACAAAACATCTAATGAGACCTTTTATGAGCTGCCAAAATTTTATTCACGATGAAAACTTGATGGCGTAACAGTCCAAGGGCCCCACTTCTCGGATCATCCTTCCAAAACTTTATTACAATCACGTGCTTCCTTTCTCAATTCTATAATCCTCCTTTTGTCTGTTATTTATTTTTGACGACCTTCATTAATCAATCGTTTCAGATTTAAGACGTATGAATATAGTCTCGACTTTAATTAAATAAAAATACTATTCATTCATGTTCAATTAATCAGAGTAAAAAAAATAAAAAATAAATATTTCGATAGAAACACAGCCTTTATTTACGTAATCACAAAAAAGCAAATTTTTTTAGAAACCGATTAAAATAAGAACACAAATAATTAATTTAATTTGCATTAATATTAAAAAAAAATACTCGTATCTATAGCGTATGCTACAAGACACACTCACAACGTCATTTCCTGTATGTGACATCGATCGCTTACCCATTTTCTCGCCCACCGTTTTGCCCTTCCGTCCCACACCAACTTATTCTCACTTGATCGGGAATCCCGGCAAATTATTCAAAAAGTGAGTCAGCATGGAAAAATTGAGACGCGGCGATAAGCGAATCGTGCGCGCGGGGATGAAAGATTCGTATATAGTATGGCAATAAGCGATGCGAAAAATTAAATTGCCGTAAGTTGGTCGATAAATCAGGCGATCGGCGCGTGAGCAGATCCGACGTACCGCTTAATAACTCGCTTCTCTCTCTTCTCCCGGCAGCACCGAAATGGATTTTACACTCGCTTTAACGCACACATTCGATAGACCATCTGCATAACGAATGCCTGTATACGCTCAAACGGTTAATAACGATCGACGGAATATATACACATATATACTCGAGTATCCGTATCCTTCGCGCGTACAAACGCCTCTACTTTACTAGCGAGTTCTTTTTACGCGTATATTCCAGCGGCTGCCAAATGTTTTTCTGCTACGATGCGGACGCGCATACGTGTGTATATATACCGTTTCGCGCAGGCAACGGCGTTCGCGAGATAAATGGACGTTCGATTGCGTGGAGCCAGGGGAGGAGGGGCTGTTTGGCGTTGTCGGAGAATAAGGAATCGGGGAATGAGGTAACGAAATGCTGCCTTCGTGTAAAATATGGATTTACGGCTCCGTATGTTGCGCCATTTCATTTTGTAACGGTAAACTTCAATCGGTATTCTATTAACGCGTATATTGTTTATAGGCTAGAAAATTAATCTTGTGTAGAAGCTTCTCAGTCGCACATTGTTTCCAGGACACATCGGTCCAAAGACGATACAACGATACAAAAGAAACCCACGCGGCCTTTTTCTCATGGACTTCGCTATTTCGTTCCAGGCCGACGGGCGCATGCATGATTATGCATCGGAAGAGTGTGGCGGATCTTTCGTAGCTTAGTGCACAGGCATCGACGGGTTTGGAAGTGCAGGCGGCAATCCTTTGTGCCTATACGTCCCTCTCTCTGGATACCAGAGCCTGCGGCATCGCTTCCTTTGTGGCCGTACAAGCCGGATCCATTTAGAACTTCGGCGCTTGTCTGTAGTCTCTTCTTATAGCTACAAAGGTCCAGCACGATATCAAGCCAGTGCGAAAATTTCGCGCCTTCGTGCTATATAACCTCTAGGGACGAGCGAGTATACGCGTATCAGCCTTTGAGCAAAAATTTCCCTCTTTAATCGCGTTACCTTCTGTGCAGTGCACCTGCAACGTTGTTCGAATAGCGTTTGTTTTCTTTTTTACCGTAAGACTGTATATATATCGTAAATTTTGGATGCTGTAAAAAAAGAAAATACTCGTCAAAAACTTGTGCAGCATTTTTATTTTCTTAGATACTTATTTACAAAATGGAAAAGATTCTAGATGATATCGATGGATTAATCCAAATACTTATTGTATTTACAAAATCAATTAAAAAGTAAAACGGCAAAACGTTTTTAGGATAAATACTACTAAAAAAGTGTGAGCAATGATTTAATTTATTCGAAAAAAATAGCTGTAACACCAGACGCATAAAATATGTTTTACATTTCAGAAGTGTCAAGCACATCTTCGGTATATTGTCATACTGAATTCTGATCGAAATATTATGTATAAGCTAAATCTATATATCCTTGTGACAATGACATAAAAGATTTTCCTCAATATTCGACGCGAAAATGAGCTAAACATCGTGCCATGAAATCCTTAGTAGAATGCAGTAGCGCACGTTTCATCTTTCTTTGATGATGCATACTGAGAGAAGAATATAGTTATTGTCAGTATATAATTTTTAATATATATATATATATATCTATTATAACAATAACTACATTCTTCTTGCAAGAATTCAGTGCATCGTAACAAAATATACATGAAAATTACGTTTCTTATTTAAAAATACATTTGTCACTTTATTAAAGTCAAAGAATACAAGACACTAGAAATTTTGGTTACAAGCATTACAACCCAGGGAAAAAGTGCACATGGAGTGTCGTAAAATGCAAACCAGAAAATACAAGACAAAGAAAACTACCAGTTGAATATTTCAAACTAAACCTAGGAAATATGTATGAAAATATATATTCAAAGTAACAAATTCATCATTATTTATAACTTATAATTATTTTCAATATAATCATAAAATAAATAGTATCGATAAACAAATTTTATAAAATAACTAAAGAATTTGAACTAAAGACATGAAAATTGAGTGTTTGAACTTTCTAAAAATAACACAATTTTTTGGAGGCACAATCAGAAAACGGACCGGAAGAGCACCATCTGTACGGATATTCGCCGGTAGAGTACAATCTAATCTCGGTTCCCCATAATCGGTCAGCTAACGACTTAATTGTTTCCACATATTATAATCGCGTGCTTTTTTACATTACCACACGCCCAGTGATTTAGCAGCTTTATTAATGTCATTATCAGCGTATTACCTGGGCTGGGCCCTGATAAAAATCATTGAAACAGTTTTATATATATATATATGTGTGTGTGTATGTGCATGAATATATATCCCAGGGATAATAATGTGGTATTTTGAAATGCGCTCACCTAGGTTTTCTACGTAATTCTTATATAGTTTATTTAAAAACATTCCTAAAATAATTATTTATAATTTTACATAATTCAAAAAGTTTGACCTAGTTATTCAGTATTTTTAAACTTCGGAATAAAAAAAATTATACTACTTTAATACGTATTAACAAAGTTTTAAGTAGACAACTTTCATTCAAATTTAACTTTAATTTCAGAATCTAATGAAATATTTGTTTTTCACGGACTAGCGGAAATTATGCACTGTTTAAAAAATCAATTGTTATCTTACGTGTATTTACATGGTAATCATCCGAGATCACAGCTCGATCGATTTCTGATAAAGTTCAGAACGAGTTGATGGTATAAATAAGAGTCTACATGCCACGACTCGTTTTTGCTAGGGAGAAGCAGTGCGAGTAAAGAAACAGCTTGCCTATGTAACAAACGATTTTTCCTCTCTAACCCATCTATCGTCAATTGTTTCAAATAATTCACTACCTCGACTGCAGTTCGTTTTCTAGCTGTGCCGACTTTCTCTCGCTCCTTTTTCCCTCCGCTTCGTTCGCTTCACCGTGTCACGATTTCCATACGCCCACGCGCTAAAAAGAAACGCTCGCTTGCATATCTCGGGATATACACAACCATGAAAGAAAGAGGAGCGAAATTGAAATTTTATTTCGACGACGGCGACGTTCTCCCCCTCCCGAAAGGCTTATCCAAATTCTGCATTGTTCCGCATACTTTCTTTTTACAAAGTACACACCTCCACTTTTCGTTACGAATTTTCACCCTTTTAAGCACACCGAATATTCTGCATATTCTATTTTCAGGCAGCTCTATCGAGCGTTTATTAAATATTTGTGGATTGCGTGCTGCATTTTGTAAACGTAGGGCTTTATAGCTGCTACTGTGACGTAGCAGAAATATATTAGTGCGAAAAACGAGTTATTGGTTTTTAGAGGAATTGAATTATTCATTTTAATATACTTTGAAGTTGATTTGCAAAGGTGTATGAGTAAATTGTATATTTTGAAAGTGTTTTTTCCTTCTTCATCGAATCTTTTTTCGATTTTGAATTTCAATAATTTTAAATTAAGTATAGAGGAGGATATTGTAGGATTTCTTATGTAAACAGGCTCGTGATTAAAGGATGAACCCGAAGGATATCCAAATCTATTCCCAAAGGAAACCGCTTGTAACTTATTCCAGCAAAAAGTACTCGTGAAAGAACGAATCCAAAAAAAAGTTGAGGTTCTACGGGTTACCCATAAGGTTCTGAATTCTAAAAGCTCAATTATCCGAGGAAAATAGAAATTCTATTTTTGTGTACTTTGAATGTTACAATTCATTTCTAATTAATTGAATATTTTTTTAATTTCAAATCTATTTTCCATTATTTATTCATTAATTTCATACCAATTTAACATTGTAAACGTGATATATTTATAATACAAAAACCCAATTCATTATAACAAGCAGCAACCCAAAATATACTAATAGCTAATATACTTGAAGATCGAAGATAACCCGACTCAACGAATTCCTCCCAAAAAATATCAATTCTGGCCCGAGGCAAAAGCAAACGATATCAGCGCTGTATTTTCATAAATCTCTAACTGCCCTCCGAGCTGTGTACCAAGCAAATTAAACACTGCCACGTCTACTTGGTATTCTCATCATTGCGCTCGTCTCGATATAAAGAAAAAAAAATCCTCACAGTCAGGCCCTTTCTCCAGTACGCCCAGAACCATGCCATCGTTTCCCTCGATAAAATTGAGCTATTCGACGCATTAAGCCTTTATACATTCCAGGCGGTCCGCGCGATTTGGCCTACGTGCTCCGGCAGGCCAAGCATTATGTGCTGCAGCAAACGCGTTTACACGGATAACAATATCGTCTCTCTCTCTCTCTCTCTCTCTCTCGATCTACATATGTATATATTACACGTGACCCTCCCCTCTCTCGTTCTATACAAATGTTTGCAACTATGCGGAACGTACATGTACGATGGGGTCTAGTTTGCGTGCGTATACGAGCTACTAAATCGAGAGGCTGTTACATCGAATTCCACTATTTGTCCCGTGTAAGAGAGACTCGTAGTAGATTATACAGAGAGAGCTAGGGTGGAGGGAGGAGGAGGGAGGAGGAGGGAGGAGGAGGGAGGTGGAAGAGAGAAATGGAGGGAGGGAAAATTTTCGAGAGCAGCAGCAGCAGTGGCGTCGACAGCCTAGTGCCATGATTATTGGCCGAGGCTCGCGGGCGACGATGTAGACCATTAATGGCGTCCAATCGAACGAGGGATTTGATTGCGGTCCTCGGGTACGTTCTCGGAGTTATGCGCCCATGAATGCGCGTGCAGTGCGCATCGTATTGGATTCGTGTATGTGTGTGTGTGTGTGTGTGTAAGTGGATCCGCTGCTGCATGGATAGGGCGCGAAGTGTGATGGACTGCCTGCGCTGTACGGCGGTGCGTTAACCCTCTCCAGCTTTTTTTTTCTTAGATTTTAAGGAGCGAGTCAATGCGAGTTCTGGATGATGGTGGATGTGTACGATTGCTTGCAGAAATCTTGTTGCGGCGATCTGTGAAGTGATGCTTCCGTTTGGTCCGTTGTTCGAGGTATATAACTTCGTAACGCTGGAAACAAAGTTTTCGGGAAAATATTGAGAGGTTTCGGATATCGATTTAGATATAGAGGCTTCTAACTTGAAAATTGTGAGAAATAATGTTTAGAATTTGACTGAAGAACTGTGTTGTTGAATGATATATCTCAAAAATAATTATTTATTAACTCGTAACGATAATTTTTTAGATCTATCGTGAATTTATAATATAATAAATAATTCTTTACATAATAAATCTATCAAAACGGCAACAGTTGTTTTGAAAGTAAAGCTTAAAAGGGCTGAAAGCTAAATCATGTCAAATACAACTAGACGATATTTTGAAAGTGTGTCTCGAAGTATCTTAAAAAAGTGTCTATTGTATACGTAGAGTCTAAAAGCTGATAAAAAAATTGCCCTGGCTTTACTGTAATAACAATGAGTATGCACTTTTCCAGTAGAGTTCGTCTGTATTTGGTCAGCAGATCTACAAGTAGAAGAAATATAAAAAAATATAAAAATAAAAATTGACACATTAAAATATAAAAATCTAAGGAATTACTTTTTTATGCGAAAAGTTATCAGAGTATATTCTTCAAAATTAAGTTTATTATAACTGAAATGGCTGCATTGTTTCCTGCCAACAAAGTGCGATCATTTTAACTGCTAATGTTAGAGGTACTAGACACATAATCGTTAAAGTTTTAACTCTTATGTGCTATAATCGTAACGCTATTCTGACATTTATTACAGAAAAAAATTTCGAATATTCTGGCAGTTGAATTATTAATAGGTTAGTTTTTAAGAACTACGTTAAATTACATTGCTAAAATTTACTCATTTATTAAACTGAAATGCATTTTCTGAAAACTCAATTTTTATAATAATTAACTACATATCAAACTCTCTGAAACAGTGCCTTTTCAGTGTTTCTTTAATTACTAGTAGTATCTGGAAAAATATATTATTTGCACTGCGCTACAAAATAAAACAAATAAAACAATATTTCAGATAAGAATCGAGGTTTTTTTAGGGATTTAAAATTAATAAAATCATAAATATGCATAATATTTTCAATAACTAATAATTGCATTACTTGCTTTTCAGTGAATGAAATATGTATTTATTAAGAATTTAAAATTTTCATGCTGTAATAATTTTGTAAATTTTCTCGAACAAATTATTTTTAAATCGATAACTTCGATTGAACGGAAATACGCAAGATATTTTCTTCACAACGTTCTAAAATATTTAAGAGCACAATCATATTCATAATACAAGCAGAAGAAGCATTTACTTTCAACCTGCCGCATTTTTCATTCACTTTGCCTCCAATTCCTAAAGCTACCAGTTTGCATATGCAATCGACGGAAAGGAAGCAAAACAGAATTGGGAAACTGATAAAAATCGACCGACTAAAAATAAAAGTACGCGCGGTGCACCGTATTGTTCGACGTACGTGCTAAAATCCACCGATCCTCCGCCTATGCAAGCAAAACTCGTGTCGTGAAAAATTCATCGGCAGCTAACGCAATAACTCGGCTCGCTAATCAGTAGTGCATTCCAAATTCGGTCAGACGCGTGCGGTGGAGAAAATCGAACACTCGATACTCCTTGTCGCCGGTCAAGTTTCACTGTTCCTCCCTCCCTCTCTCTCTCTCACTCTCTCTCTCTCTCACTCTCTCTCTCTCACCTACTCTCTTACACTGTACACTTCAACGCTCATATAGGTCCGGATAAACAATGGGAAATCGATAATGCGCACGTGGATGCGGAGTGTGTATCGCCCGTGTCTCGGGTTTTATCCTGAAAGTTAAAACCTCCTATGGCCGACAGCGCGGAATCGACACTTTTTGTTCGCTCAATTACTCGTTGCGCCCGCGCTATTTGTGTTGGCAAATTGATTGCTTTGTAGTCGGCGAATAAAAAGTGTGCACACTCTCGAGTCGAGTGCAAACAAACGCAATTGCGATCCATGTGAGGATAATTGAAAAACATAACGTTTTCGTTTTGGCACCGATACCTGGCACGAATTTCTTCGGTAGAGATTGGCGTACGGGAGGATGAGCTGTGCGTGAAAATTACGAAAAGGGACTCGCGATTTAAATATTCAGGGAAAACGTAAGTTTATATACCTCGTATCGACAATTGGAATCCATTATGAAAAGAACTTACTTTTAACTAGAATATATCAACAAAAATTGGTAAAGCTCTGGACTGATATTGAACAGTTCTATATTTTAGAGCCTTCTGTGGCTTAACCTCGTTTGGAAAAAGTATCAAAATGTCAACTTAACATCTCAGTACAATCATATCCGAAAAAAAATAATACAAAAACGAACTATTTTCCCACAGGATTTATCTATTTTAATAATTCGAGTTAAAAATTTCCTTTTCTACATTCAGAACCCCACCTCCATAGCACTATAAGAGAATACATCCCTTTACGAATAAGTCAAATACGTGACACAGTTTGCTTTCTCTCTCTCTCTCTCTCTGTCTTTCTCTCTCTGGCAGCGATCGATGCTCTTCGACTTTCTCTCCCACATTTTTCTCGACGTTTAACGCGCGTGCGAGCGCGTAACGCACCATCCAAGCTTTCGCGTATTAATGGTCGGAGGCATATATACTATACGGAGGAGGTGCGTACATGTCTATGCAACGACGCTTGAATTACGATCACGAGCGAACCATCAAAATGCGAAGAATGCCAGTCTGTCTTGTCCCCCCCTCGCGTAAAAGGCTTTTCGGTGCATATGTGCGTGCGGATAATATGTAACGGGTGGCTGAACGATAATGTGGATCCTCGTGCTGCTAGATTTCTTACGGTGGATAATGTTATTAAACGAACTTTGTTTCTTGAAATTGAGAATTGAATTTTAAGTAGGAGAGAGGCGTTGTTTTTTTTTCTTCTTTACTTTGTGCGAGTTGCGAGTAGATGATGGTAATCTGTTTACGCGATAAAACTTTTTCCGACTTAAAATTTCTTGCTTCAAACAGAATGTCTGATTAATCATATTGAAATTACTACATTGATTAATTTTCTTTGGAATCAATAGCGTTGCAAATGGAATCACATTTGCAACTCGAAAAAACAAGTGAGTATATATCTGTATAACAGATCTAAAGCAGATACTTACTAAACTCTGGAAGCAAGTTTTCAACTTTTGAGGATTATAATCTTGCACGAGGAACTTTCAAATTCAAATTCTTTTAATTTCAGTGCATTTAAAATTGAAATAGACGTGCAAACTTTCGTAAACGCATATTATAAATTGCGCTTTTTCAAAGTAGTATTAAATTAGTCTGGGAAAGATGCAGAGCAATGTATTTATTATTCGCTTATAGAAAAGTAAATTTTTTTCAAAAAGAGAATATCTAAATATAGTTCTGTTTTTTTTTATTACTTTCGTACTAGAAAACGAAGGAAAAAAATGTCGAATTTTTTTCCGTCTGATGCATATTTTAACTCCTGACCTTCCTGTAATTATGTATTTAGTTTTGAACGTGGATTTGCATATTCTTTATGCTCACTAAAATATATCGTAAATTCTACGTTTTCACTTTGAAATTTTTAGTTTAAAATAGCTCTACTTGAAAGTAAATAAATAATTGTTAAATCTCATAAAACAAAATACTATCGAAAGATTATCCACACGTTAAACTAACGTTGTGTCGAAACAATTGAATTCAATGTCAGCAACAATTACATGTCACAGCCAATGCATTGAGTGATCAAGAACTAGTGATATATATATATAAGACGCGTAACAATGACCAAAACAAAACGAAGCAATAATACCACTCAAGCAAATACGTCAAGTAAAAAATAAAACTCTTTTTTTTTGCCGCTCATCCAACAACTCCACTTGTCAGCTGTTCTTTTACATTTTTCTCTCGCTCGTTAAAGCTCGCACCTCGCAGCACAAATATATATATACATGCAAGAAATTACGTTTGAATTGAACAGGAGAGTTATCAGGTCGGTACTTAATACGCCTCTTGATTTTCCACTCGAGCGATTGGGGTTCCATCCGGCCGACTACCAACGCCAGCGGTAAAGGCAATAGCGGGCGGAGAAAAAGCGCCGGAGAGACGAGGAGTACGTAATTTCGATGTTGAACCGGCCCTTAAAGCACTTGAAGCTACTTCTCGGTGGGTTCGTTCGTTACTCACATCTTTTTTTTTTGGATACGGTATCTTTGCCTCGAGGAGAGGGAATAGCGTATGTTCCTCGAAAAAAAGGCAACGTCTCGCATCCCTATATCGCCTCTTACCTTTTTTCCTTCCTTTTTATTTTTTAGAAGAGGGGAAAAATTCTCGTGAGTGTTACGTTTGCTCGATTGCTTTATATAAAGATACCGAAGAGTTCATTCGGAGAGTTTTCAATTGTCAGTGTTGCGCATCGAATTTCTATTGAATTCTATAGGATGTTTCGCTTCATCTTGAATTTTTATTGAATCAAGTGTAGCATCTGTATCAATTTTGAGATTTGCTTATTCTATATAGATAAAAATTTGGATGAATTTGATTATTTTTTGGAAATATATTTCTAGAAATTTACTTCAATTTCAATATATTCGATAACAATATTATAATAATATTATTTCAAAGTGAAACATAATTTGACCTCGATTCTTAAAATGAAATAATAAAACGATATTAACTTTATAATGAACATGTCAGTACTCTTCAATTATCTATTGACAGTTGCATAAAAAATACGAAACAAACTTTCTTGCTAAGTGGTAAGCTTTGCAGGTCATATGTATCATGTTTGACATCGTTCTATGGAAATGATTAAATTACAAGTATTACTTGTTTATTATTTTGAATAATAAAATAAATCCAGCGATAGTCGTCCATATGCAACTTTTTATTTTATCAAAAGATTCGCATTACATTTATTATACAAGAAGGTATTACTGATACTTATTCATACATGAAAACACGAATGAATAAATGCATTTATTATTTAGATTTATATACTGTTTGTTCTATTTGAAAGCAGATTTCGGAGGAAATTAAAAGTGCAATCTGAAAAAAGCTCTCAACTAAACTTCACAAAATGTCGATCATTGAACACCTTATCGCCCGGTAAAAGTAATCATCGGCCCAGTTATTTCAAGGCAAACTCCCAAAAGCAAAGAGCGAGCAAGAATTAATCGAACGAAAGCTCAAGGTGAGACGTTGACTAATACAGCACTCTTAGACGCCCTAACTGATATTCAATATTTTGCATAATCCGCCATTAAGGTGATTGAATCATCCAATCTGGCCGCTCGCATCCCGATAACGGCCACGATTATGCCCAATAATAACGAGGTATCGCTTACATAGTGGGGCAATCCCTGCTCCTCCTCCTTTTGGCCTCCGCGAGTAAGTCGAGGAAGCGGAGGCGGAGGCGACGAATTCGATGATGCAAAAGAGAAGGAGGAATGTATAATAAGCTGGAGAGAGGAGAAAAAAGAAACTAGATTGCGCGCCGATGCGCACGGCGTCAATTTGAATCCTTAATTAATGCCCGACTGAGGGTCTTTCTCTCTCTCGCTCTCGGCCTCTTTCTCTTACCGCGTGTATGGAGAATCGCTTCCGATAATTAATGCTTGATTAATTACTTTGCAACAATAGAGAGTTTGAGTGCATTAAGCGCTTTGGGCAACTCGCCCACGTCTAATGGATATTTACTTGTAAGCGTGTATCTTGACTTTTGTATCGATTAATATTTAACGCATCTAATTAAATTAAAATTACGGAGATATATGATGATATTAAAATAATAAATTTTGTATGCTTTATTCGCAAATGTCCAATTATAACTTTAATGATAATTTGAATATTAGTACTGCACAGTAAATCGCTACTTTAAGACTGGGGTGTCAACCGAAAGCCAAAATCGTGAAGATAGTCTTAAATTAGTTGATTCACAAAACTTTAAAGTTAAACAACTTGAAACTACGACTACATAAAGATCAATCAGTACAGTTACTTTTCATCCTATAAATTAAACAGCTCCCACCATGAAAGACTCGTCCAATACTTTTCATTTCCGCATATCAAGCGCAAACTCGGACGCTCACCGTTTGCCCTGTAAACCGCAGCATCAAATATCCTCCCCTCCAAGCCCGCATCGCCGCCAGCCCAATCCCAGCCAATAAAACAGCAAACACCACAAACTCGTAACGCAGCAGCGGCAGCGGCAGCGGCAGCATGAAAAGAAGCATCAATGAAACTCGGTGCTGCAGCTCTGCCAGCGCTACCATTTATATATACAAGCGCTCTTGGCGCTCGCAGCCATACATAATGCATGAGCCAGCCGGCCGTTATCTGCATGTACACTTTATACAGGGCCGCGGCCAGGAGTGCGCAAGAGAGAGAGAGAGAGAGAGAGAGAGGCACGGTCAATGACTGACATTAGTCGATTCGCTAATCTAGAATGCGGGCATATAGTAGCAGCCGCGCCATTAACGCCCGCGAAAATTAACTTTGACGCCGGATCCCCCCGGAAGACCGCGATAAAGCCGATTGCGGAATCCTCTTCTGCTCCTGGCTTCTGTGCCGATATTATTAATTTAAGCCTTCTCCCCTCCGAACGCTCGCGACTTCGCATACTAATGACGATTCTTGTCGCTGCCGCGTGCGATACTTGCATAGTGGCTTGTTATTGTTTGTTAAGTGTTCAAAGAGGAGTGTTGAACATTGCGTATGATTGGAATGGTACACCACGATTTTTACCACTACAATTATATAAATATTTCATAGATAATCTAAATTTATTCCAAATGCGCAACTAAAACTTGAAGGATATTTACAAAATAGCATAAATAAAATAAAGCCACTAATTAAATTGACTGGGTGCGGATAATTGAAATTAGCAAATCGAAATACATTACTCTATAAGGTGATTTTTAACAATGATTAAGTACATTATGTAAAAATCCCTCAAGTACAATGATAAAGTTTCTGAAGTCTGCGCTAATTTTAGTAATTTATAGTCGAATCGATAACGCAATAAATCACTTGTTGATCTTTTCCCGTACATACTTTCGCAGCAAATATATGTTAATCGTAACATTTTTAGCTCTCATTAAGATTGTATGAGGTATGAATTTTATCGTTCTAAATTTGAATCGGCTACTTTGCGAAAGAGGATTATTAAATGAATACATGCATTTATAATATATCTGATATAAATATGTATGTTTATGTAAATAAATGTATTTACATAAACGTTTAATGGTATTATAATTATATTCAGACAAACTGGTATGTTGCCTTATCCCTTCAGCATCATTTGTTTGTTAAAATTGTTCTTTGTCAATTACTGTAGTGTCATAAGTACTTTTATTGCAATATTGTGTTACGACACAAAATGAATTATGCACATCAATTATAAAAATCTAACTTTTAATCGATTTCAAGCTTAAATATAGCTTATAGACATTTAATTAACTTGGGGCACACAGACAAGACTTCTTTATAAAAACATTGATTTTTCCTGAAACTGACGTCAAATAAAAGAAACAAATTGATTATTACTATACAATTTTATGTTTCTATTATAAATAGTCTTTGAATATATAAAAATAAAAATCTTTTAAATAATTCAGTGGAAGATTGGTGAAGAAAATATTTAGGAATTCTAGAGTTCATCCATCATTCGTGATATTGATGAAGGTATGAAAAAAATTAATTGGTAGCACAAACTGATTTTTAAATAATTGAATATAAATATTCATTGTATAAACCTTTTAATATTCTTAGGTGTTCACTTTAAAATAAATAATTTAAAAACCTTTTACAAGATATCGGGGCCATGCATATTTTCTTTCGTCAATATCTTTTTCTATTTATAAATTATGCTAATAGTACTCCTAGCTGACCAATCTATAAGTGTTCAATATCGTAAGGTATTCGAAGCATCACCAAATAACCCTGCACTTGGAAAACAATATTCAATAATAAAAAAACCCCACCTTAAGAAGATAAAGTTTCTAATCCGTTCTTTTATCTTTTCAAAAAGCAGAAACCTAGTTTTCATAAGTTGCTTGTAACTTTTCCCAATAACTATTTCTTCGAGAATTTACAGGAAGTTCGACCGATGCGAGTAGCGATTCATAGCTTAACTTTTCAAGATAAAATACCATTACCGTTTGCTCAAGGGCACTCTTAGCGATTCTTGAGACTCGCTCGATTCGATTTATACGCATAAATGCAGCTTCCACATCCTTGAGCAAAGAAAATCGATAAAAATCACCGTATCTTAATTCCAAATCCCCTATAACGCATTTGCACTTTTATCTCAAATACCACTTTTTTTCTTTTCTCTTCTTAAACCAATAATTCAGCAGTATTAATTTCCTCAAAGCGCAGATCTAATTATTCAGACTATGCGAACTAAGGCAAAGCTCATACTGATCCGTCCAAGATATCGGATCTTGAGAAACGGATAATGGCCCGAATATCGATGCCCAAGTATCAGCGGCAAGTCGACGTTGACGAGCACTAGACTGGACCGGAAGGCGCCTGTGGGACTGGACAACTCACAGCCCCGAGGACACGGAACACGACATTGGTCGCATTACCCGTCCATGTCACCTGTGGCTTCACCTCTACGCGATCGCCTCGAGGCTTGTCTTTTACGCGCCGCTGGAAGCTGCCGGGCTACTACGACGGCTGTAGCTGATGTAGGAGTGCAATTATGCAGAGGCACTTTCACGCTGCGGCAGACGATGTGTTTTCAATGAGCTTGCGAGTGATTTATGGACTTTGGCTTTTAGACAGGTTTTTGGACTTGTTGCCGGTGCTTTTGTGACATGACAGAAGAAAGTTTTCAAATTATCGATATGGGTTAAGTAAACCATTTTATAGTAAATTTTTAGTTTGAATCTTCAAAGATAAACGCAATGAAATTCAATTTTTATGTACGGATAGATGGATCACATTATACCTGTTAAAGCACTAATAAAAAGTTGTTAGCAATTAGGAACAATAATGAATGATTACTTGTATAAAGTTTTTTTTTTTGTAAAAAAGGGGATAAACGCCACGCACCCCTAATAAGATTCGTTGATTACAAGGACCATAAAGGGACTGTGGCATCACGTACTCGGTTCATGACGCACAGCGTCTAGGAAGCTAACCCTTAATGGTAGGTCCGTGAGGACACAGTACGAGGACTTTATATTTATTCGCATCCGTCTATCTCCGGCAATGCAAGATGCGTTTCTTCCCCCCTTGCACGTGATCGGACTTATGGTACGTAAATACCGATGCACATACGACCTGAACGCCCTGCAATTTAAATGCTTGCTTTTATGTTTCGGGGCTCTCCTGACTTTCAATTAAAATTGTTACAGGGAATTAATTTTCTTTGGACGCAATTTATTTGGGAGGACGTTCAAAAGAAAGCGTTGATCGTTTAAAGTAAAACACTGTATTTTCGATTTATGCTGATTGATCAAAGTTAAACAATACATAAATGCTCTTAAAACAATTCGCGATTTATATATATATATATAACTAATCTTTCTTCTATTTCAACATTAACCTTCTATTCCTGCTCTGCGAATAATGAACCAACTTCAAACTTGGCCCTCATCGTTGTCCAGCAGTAGAGAATGAAAAAAAAAATTACGCTCATCCAAGAGAGTCCTCGTCGCGAGCATAGATCCGTAAATACGCGTACCTCGGAGAGGCATGAAAGCGATACACGTGTGCATGCGACTGACGTTTAAAGCCGTTGCACGCGGAAAGGGACACTAGAAGGGTATAAAAATTATTGCCCACTGGACGAAAGAGAGAGAGAAATAGAGAGAGAGAGAGAGAGAGAGTCCGTAGGAGATCCCGCGCCCGCGCCCTGAATGAATCGCGCTTTAGTGTTCTGAACTGGGGGCCCGTTAACGTTCCCGACGAATAGGATTTGTTTTGTAGGGCTGTAAAACGATTCGAGCCAAGTTTTACTGGCGCTTTTCTACTCTGCCCTTTGCTTAGGATTTTTAGTTATGCGTTATTTTAATTGTCGCGTGTTAATTTACGGGGGGATATACGCGAAAGGTTTGTGCGCACGGGAGTGGATTTGAGTGATTTGATCTGGAGTTCGATAACTAAATGTCATCATCAAATCGTTTTACAATAGTCGTAAAAATGTTATTCTGTAAAAGTTTAGTTTTACGAGTTAAGACTTTGATTTGATAAACCAACGCATAAAATCGATACCGGATTTGAACTGTGAAACTTAAATATTATTCTACACCTGTGCATTCACACCTAATCATCCACTAATCTCTAAAAACGATGAGGCACAAGCAATATCATCAAACAAAATTAATTCTCATTAAAGCACGACCCTTACAACAGAATAATTTATACCGATTATACACCATTAAATTAGCCTGTCCCAACGTTTATTAATATATCACTGAAAATTAGCAGTCCACATGCGGTTCGATCGCACGCCAACCTTCGCGAAAGTAAAAAACGGTGCACTTTAGAACACTTTAGAATGAAAAGTTTTGTGGCGCTGTATACAAGAAAGAAGAAAACAACGGAAGATAAAGAATAATGAAATGCACGGAGAGAACAGAAGGAAGAGAAATTGTTGTGCAACAAGGAATGTGCATATGCGTGCCGAGACGACGTCGCTCGCGTCGCGAGAGATGCTCAACTGCGTTTTACTCCCCCTCCTCCCCCCCTTGAGACGCATTCAACTGTGCGCTGCTCGTGCATATCGTCTTGTGCACATATTATACTCCCTTCCCCCTTTCTCCAAGCTTTTGCTCATTTTCATTCCTCCTATGCGCTTTTGCCTCTCTTCGCATTACACGCACTGTTCTTGCATTTCTAGAGTCCTTTGGATCGCTAATTATGTAGTGACTCGAATTCCCTACTACTTACCCTGCTATTCTAGCAATTAAACGTATTTTACCTTGAATAGATATGCGAACGTATTGTTGTCAAGGGGTACTCTTTTACTGAATTCAGTTAGAGAGACGATTATTAATTAAACGTATGCGGGTGTTAAATACGTTTACGTAATACACATTGATAAAGATTCTTTTTTTATTTTCTGTTAAACGTAAACTGAAAAACGTAACTTTTCACAAATGTTGGATGAATCCGTTTAAACGAATATTTTCAGGAACTGCTGTTGTAAATTCTTTTACAATTAAATGTTAGTAATACTTTTATGTTGTACATTCACCTGTCCATTTGGGTATATTCTGCATCAATACACCCTTATAATCTTCCCTTTTTTCTAACTCGTGCAAATATTACATCCTCCATATCCAATTCTGATGCACCTCATCCCTTCTAATGAATAATTCATCAAGATATCCGTCAATTCGCTATATCCAAACTGAGATTCATTAGCAGCCAACGAATAGCTCAATCAGATCAAACCAATCCTCGAAACCACAAGTCCATTCCCGTATTTCCCCGAAACATTTACGTAATAGGTACACTCGTATCCCAACGAAAACAACGTCACATCGCATTTCACAGCTGCAGCACTCCAGAGCAGCCCAGTAGCCGATAAGATCTCCGCACAAACTTAAGCTCTCGAATCTCTCTGCCTCTCTCGTTCTCCCGCTCTCTCTCCCTTGCGCTTTCGATTTTTCCCTCCGTCGCCGGGTGCAAGTATGCCCAAGCATAAAGGGACTACTGGCCTCTCTCAGCCCCAACGCTTACGGTCCACTGATCAGCTGCCTAAACGAGTTCCATGGGCGTTTACGTCCCCCTCGTACCTACGTGTGTTTACGTACCAGAGGCTACTGTGAGAGAAGAGAGTCATATGCGAATAGCTTCGGCTATTTTTTTTACTTTTCCGATGAAGCTCGCGAGGTTAAGAATGGAGTCGCACGTGCGTACACTTAGTTGAGCACGACCAGTTTTCAAAGCTATTGTTGCATATGACGCTATTTTATAAACCATTAATACCGAATGAAATTCTCTTGATGAAATTCATGTTGCTATGGTACATTTTTATCAAACTTTTTTCGCGGAATAGCTAACTTTTGAAATTCACAGCAATAATAATTTTATTTGTGTGTACGTTTACCAGCGAAAAGTCTTCGTTAAGATATCGGGGCTTTACGATTGTGTAAATTTTATGGCTTACATTGGACCTTGAATGTAATCTACTTTTGAAATTTCTACCGACTACATAAGACACGATAATTTTTCCTTTTCTATCGTTCAAATACTTGGTTCATCCAAATGAGTCTTTCTGGTAATAAAAATTAAACTGTCTGCAGTAATCTCTCTAGAATCATATTTAAAACGCGCGACATAACTAGTTTAACGATTCTGTTGAGGCCATTAAAAAGCAATTCGATGGCTTGCGAGAGATAAGCAGAATCTATTGCCAAATATAATAGCAGCTCAAACGTGAACGAAAGAGGATCTTGGTGGTTGCACTTTTTCCTGCCTTACTCATTTATCGTCGGGCAGCGAACGGCAAAATAAAACAAAGCTCGCGCAGAGCTTTGATAAATTTCTGATGTATTTCCCAGGCTGCAACTTTATAAATGCGGTGATTGCGTGCATGCACGGTGAATCGCGAGAGATTTCGAGTCGATATACGATTTTTACGGATAGTCGCTTTGTGACCCGGCTGCATCGAAGAGTCAGTATTTCCGCGGTCCAAATATATATATATATATATATCCAACAATTAGGATACATACGAGAAATTCGACGAGTGGACGCTTTTGCATGTGCTGTGAGTGTCGGTGTGGGGAAGATTTTCCGGCGTGATTTACGGGCTCGTATAAAAGTTGTAAAACTTTATCTTAAAGGCATTACTTTGCGGAGGGAAAGGAGGAAATCTTGAAGCGGCCAATTATCTGGCTTGGCTCGTCTTCGTTTTCTTTTCTAAACCATATAACACGCTTCGGAGCGTTTCTCTCGCTCCTCTCTTTCTCTTTCTTCTTCTTTGCCCTCGTCCTTTTCTTTCACTTCTTCGCTTTTTTGTGTGTGCGCTCTCTTCCACGATGGCGAAGTTTCGATTGTAAAAGCGCACGAAAAAGGGCACACTTTTATAGGCCCTCGCTTGTTAGAACTTTTATGAAGAAACTAAAAAATTTTTTTTCGCGAGTTCAGCTATAACTCGAGAGTTGGGATTTGTACTGGCCAACGAGGATAGGAGTGCAAGGTACAAAAAAAAACGAGCGGAACTTCGAAATTAAAATCGAATTTTCGAGCTGATGCGAGCTGACGACAAAAACTTTGACCCCTCGGTAAGGTAGATTTTGTAATGAATAAAGAAATGACTTTCCGATTTCTGCAAGTGAAAATATTCGTTCGGTTATGTTTTTTATCTCTTTTCCGCTTTTTATTGCAGTTTTTTTCTGTACTACGTTATATTTTACGTCATGGGAGGCTTCGATGAGCGTTTTTGAGATCGAGTTCGTTGATTGATTTTAGATTGAAAATTGAAGAATCCTTTGAGGCACTGAAATGTTTAACCTTGCATCTATTGAATATATTTTAGTAGAAGAAGGGTACAGTCATGAAAAATTTATTAATACATACCTTCTTAGTTTTTTTTTTTAAATAATAAGGCGTCAAAATTTACAATCTTTTAGAGAAATGATCCACGAAAATATACATATCATGGGACTTTATTGGGTCCTTAGATTAACATAATTTCGAATTTCAAATAAATGCCAGAAAACAACTGCGTTTGGGTAAAGTAATAATTAATTAAAGAAACAGTATGCAAATCCAAGGCGTCGAAGTTATTATAAAAGACAATTTATTCTCGGCCGTCGTAAAAGACTCGCACGCACACACGTGCATAAATCCTGAAATTATATAAAAGTGGAATGTCCTTGGCGGTGGAAAAGAACAGCAGGCGAGCTCACCTTTTTCTCTCTCGTTCCCTTTGCTCGGGCTATTGCCGTGGCGGCTGAAGAAAAAGGTCGTTACGCGAGAGCTCGAAATTGTACCAATCGAGTTATATCCCGCGCAAGGGCTGCGGAAACGAATTTTCCCTGCTGCACCGAGGCTCACCGCTGTAATCGCGGGACTCGAGTTTTCTTTTTGAAAATCGCATCCCTGCACCAATGCCACGTAACTATGTACTGTTCGAGGTGCCCCCTTTTTCCCACTAGAAGCTAAATTACAGGAGATCGTTGTCTTGTTTCTCATTCGTGATACAAATTGCGATGGTGTACACGTCACCGATAATGACAGGAAGAAAAGTGGATTACTTGTAAGGAATTGAATTTTTGTACATCTACTTTTTGTATAGGTTTTTTTATGACATGTACTTCGATGTGATCAGATACGTTTATCGAACAAATTCTATACAAGCTTGCTAAAAATTACTGCTCCAGCGTGTATATTATTATTAAAGTCTATGATGTAGCAAGCTACTAAATAAAATGACACTAATATTTAAGCATAAAATAAAAAAGGAACGTGCAAACGAAGTGTCGAAAATAATGATTGTCTGTCGTTCAGGCAGAGAGAGCACTCCGCTTGAAAAAGCAGGTAATAGAATTTTCAGTTCAAGCGCAGCTCATTAGCCGTAGCAGTTCATTAAGCGCGAGATGCGTGATTCGTTTTATGCCGTCGGTCCGCTCGCGCGCGTTCGAATAAGTAGAAAAAGTATGGCATTAGTCGGACGCGGCGTGATTCGACAGCCGGACAAGCGTTTCGAGCGCGGCGAAGATGAACGCGCGGGATTTGCGGATAATTGGATTGGGAGAGAGGCTAAGCGCGTCCCCGTAAAAGGCAAAGGAGAGGGAGGGAAAATGTGAATGGGGCAGAGAGAGAGAGAGAGAGAGAGGGGAGGGGAGGGGAGGGGAGAAAAATTAGTGGAAGAATAACGCGCGGCTGTGGAGCAGAATGGCGCACTTGTACATTTTAATGTTTGCTATCGACGTTTCTTTAATAAAACTGACCGACACTTCGTGATTGGATGTTATGCGGAAAATAACGAATCCATCATTCAATTATGGCTAACGAAGGTTGCGCTTTAAGTTGCACAGAAGTTAATCGTATTTCGTATTGTAATACCGTGATTGAATTTTTTCGAATATTTCTTATTCTCTCGTGAATGTGATGCCTAACTCTTAACATTATCGTTTTCTCGCTAGTGTATAATCGTGCAATTTTAAGCTTGTCGTGATAAGACCGAGTTACATTAAAAAAAAGGGCTGCCAATAAATCGCGAGATTGCTTCCCCCGTAAATGTATCATTATGCAGTAGCAATAAATTACGTATTTTATATTTTCCTTTACCTCAGTAATACTCTTTAGTGTAATTTCAATACGCCACCTATACGGAAAATTCATGCTATTCTAATTTATGACGCATCGATCAAATAATCTCTATAATTATATTTTATCGATTTTTTCTGCCACATATAAACTATAATTTGTTTGATTTTAGAATTTATCTGATCACTTTAAAAGATCAGTCGCTATTAATTAACAACGTCATTGTTGTTCATTTAGCAACTGTTGACTATGCGGTTTAATGATATCGATGAATTCAGCCCCTTTCTAGAACGGAATCGATAGCAAAGGTTGATTAGCCACTCTATTACCTAAGTATCAGTTATTCCTTTGTAATTTGCAGTTACACGACACTTATTCAAAAGCCATCAAATAGTTATGTTATAGTACATAGTTATGTTAGTAAATGTTACTCGCTTCCGTATAAAGATAATGTTACTCGCTTTCAGATAAATACTACGCTGTAATCAAGAGTAACGAACTCTGTTGACACTGCTGCTGGTTATGAACGATAATGAATGTTCGAAAAATTGTAAAATAAATTTCAAACAGATGGTTTAATTTATTTTCTGTAAATAGATGTATTTTAAGACATTCACATTGTGTCTTAATTTAGCGGCAAACCGCGCACACAATTGAAGCACTGACCTCACCTTCAAGCAGACGTAACGTTTCCAAAAATAAATCGGATCGCTTAAAGAATTGGGCGCAGCACCGGACTCACGGCGAATGGCTGCACTTCATTTCGTCATGAATAATATTTTAAAATTCTCATCCGACGGTTGACCTTGCCAGGGCTCAGCTTACACCCGCCTGTAATATATGGCGTGCGATGAATCGGCCTTCGCGTATATTGGCTTGCGGATAAAGAGCCGGACAACAATGGGCCGGACGCTGACTTGGCGTTCCGTCCGTTATTGACCCATCCCGAACTTTTTACGCGGGAATGTCTATCAACCCGATCCCCCGTCGTAAACTTTCAAATGTACCCAAAGCAGAATTCTGGATTTTATACGCACATATGTCGTTCTCTTTTTTATGTTTATGGATATATACCTGTCTCTTTTTTATATCTGCTTTTTCTTTGTACTCGACAGGCAAGTACAGGCTTCGCGCAAAAACTTGACAAAAATTATTAATAATTTAATTAGGTTTTTTTGAATTATTTGTGTTACAACAGCGCCGAATGCGAAGAAAAGTAGCTCCTGTATCAATGAAATTTATGTTTTAACTGTCAATGTATTTTTAATCCGGCGAACCTTCAGATTAACAAATTACTCGCATCTACAGGTCTTAAAATTTAAGGAAAAGAATTCAATTTAGCTCAATTGCTTTACGGAGAAATGTACTTTCTTCGATTTGCTTTGAAACAAATGGTTATCTGATCTTGCCGGTAATGCCACATCCAACTAAGAAGCTCAAGTATCAGCCGTAATTGCTGAGCAACTACCTAATCCCTTGTACAACATTGCCTCGACGATCGAACACAATTTGCAGGAATGCTTGAGAGAAATACAAAAGAAGTTCTGTTTATTCACGCACCGTTGAACTGGAGAAGATAGATTTTTATTTTTAGTCTCGATTAATCGTCGGGTAAAAGTTGTTAGTGGCTGCAACGAGAATTGCAATTTTAGTGATTTAACGTTTGTTCAGTGCGACTGTAGGATGGGAGACTAGCCTTTGACCTTTTCACTACCTCCAAAATAGATCAATAGATCCACTGGATATTTTGAGAAATATTAAAAAAGAAGAAACGAAATGGTCTAAAATATTTTACACAAATCGAAAGTTTTGATGTCACTACGAGACTCGCACACCCGCTTGAAAAATAAAAAAAGTTTGATCTACTTGACGCATGAGCGGTGAGTGCGTCAAGCCACCATAGCTTGATACAGCTGCTGCACCGTAGTAGTCAAACAAAACCTTTGGAGCACTCATTCCTCGCTTTAAGTTAACACCGTACTCGAAAGAGATGAATAAACGTATCAAGTTTGACACACGTTAGCTCTAGTATCACACACCGATTACCCTTGAACTATACGCAGTGTCTCCATCACTTTTTCAAAATTATTAAATTAATATTTACAGTTCACCCACATTCGATCTGCCGTATATAGTTATTATTCTACGAACCTTTATCTTGCAAATCCTTTCCTGAATATACATAGCTTGGCAGGTCTCTCTCTCTCTCTCTCTCTCTCTCTCTCTCTCTCTCTCTCCTTGTTTCTTCTAGCGCTGACCAATAACTGCATATAGCGCGAGGGTTGGCTTATGTCATGAGATGAAAAATGATCGCGCGATGTAAGCTTCAGACAAAAGATGGACGTACATGGAAATAAGTCGAGAAAGCTTCATCTACCACATTTTACGCCATCTGCGAGCTTATAGCCATTGAAATTAATGAAACCGATCAACTTTTTGATCAGAACTCGTTTCATAGGGATGCTGCTTGTTTTTGTTCTTCATTTTTATTCTCATCCTTTTCTTAGAATCGAGAACATGCGACATTTTCGTACATATAAAAAGACAGGCGAAATCTATCTTAACTTATGACATCATAAAACAAAAGAAAACTATCCAATCAAAAAAATTATTTTTCAGCGACAAAATAAACAGAAAAACAAAGAAAATGAACTTTTATGGTGAAAATCAGTCCAGATGAACTTTCAAAAATATTTTAGGTATACTCAAACACATACAGAAAACATACATGCACAAAAAAATTTCTAATTTAAATTATGTAAAAACACTTAAAATATCTTCCTATAGCATTTTCATTAACTTTTAAAAAAAGTTTTAATATTACACAGCTTCCCTACGAGGAAGAATAAGAACTTATGCAAAAATCGCAAAATTATTTTGACCTTATTTTTGCATATATTGTTCATTTTTCCGAATACTTATATAAACTTAAAACTGATTACAGAGACGTGCATATAAAAATCTTAATAACCGTCAACGAAGTCACAAAAGTTTTAGCCTTCACTTATTAAAAGCATTCGCGAATGTTTCGCAAGTGTTTCGTTTGATTGTTTAATTTTAGGAAGCGCAATAAAGTTTATTAAATGAAATACACTTGGCATTCGTTGGAGTTGAATTAAGGCCATATGACGAGACGTGCTCGTAAATTATTAATTGAACGAAAGACACTAAAATGTGTAGCGGATTAATTAACAATTTACCACTCAACTTAACGTATTGTTGCCGTGCGAAAGTTATTGGAATTAATGTTATGATCACGATGCAAGATGAAGTGCTAGATAATTTCCAAAAAGTTCTCTTTCGCATCAACGTTCATATATCTTCGGAAGATAAATTTAAACGGTTTACGATGAAGCCTCTGCGTGCAGCGAATTATTTCTCTTGCCTGCGAATGAATTATGAATAATACAAGAATGTCACGCTAGAAATATATTCGGACAAGATTATTCGATAGCGGTCGAGTCTAACTGTCTATTTATAAAGTATCAAACTTTCTTACGTATTTCAAATTTTTTGCGATCCCTTCAGGGTTCAAATATTTACATATTTACACACTTACTTTACAGCCTACTCCTAAAAGTTTGTTTCCAATATTTGTCTTTTGAGTTTCGAGTTATTTATCCCTTTCATTGTTTTCCCATTTCGCTCTCAATAAAAGTATGTACTTGATTTCTCTTCGTATATTTAATCAAACTTTTTTATTATATTAAATTTTTTTTACATCAGTACACACTCAATATGCACATACTACTTTTACTGAAGTAGCAGAAGCAATATAGTTCGGGAATGAACGCTTAGTAAGGGACAAACAACAGGTTTAATCAAGAACTTGAGTGATTTACTATCGAGCTTCGTAGAAACACAGCGTTGCGATTTCATTGGCTAAAAAGGTTTCGAGAGAAATGTCGAATAGCTGTAATTTGTCGGAAATACGATCGCGAATCATAATAATCTATTAATTGTGCGCAGCTTGCGTTCAACTGCCTCGGTGCGTTTTATTACCTTTACTGTCGTAATATACTATCAATTTTCTAATAGTGTGATCAATCAAAATTGCAATTACTTAATTCTTGGATTACAAAATAATTAAGTTTTTAAGCTAGAGTGAATAAATTATGTTCAGTGATATATCACTTACAAAAAATAAATTCATAATTACTTCAACTAATGAGCTGTAGAATATGTCAGAGTTGGGTCAGACGAGAATATATCACATTTCATAAAATAATTTTAAGCGTTCTTACGATATTAATTTAAAGCAAGTTATAGCAAATCCTGATAAATCCTCACTTTTCTATTACCCTCATAAAATATAAAAAGATCGATGTACTTATTTTTGATCATATAGAATTTTAATTTAAATTATCTTAATTTGCTAAATTATATATAATAATTAACATATTTTAAACTGAAATTCCAAACTTTTCTTTTATCAATATTTGATAAAAAAAAAACTAATAATCTTCAATCATGCCAGTAATAAAAATGGTGCAAGTACATAAAAAATAAATTATAATATTATGTGAGCCAAAGAATTGTTCATGTTACCATTAAATAATTATATGCACCAGCAGGTTGCATTACGTAAATCAACATGAGTTATAATACAGATTTCCCACGAGTGTCGTATTGAAGTAACGCAGCCGGAAGCATTGTTAGAATCATACATATGCTAATATAAATTTTACAACATTTATTAGATCAATGTTCTAAGCACTAACTGAGTGCTGTATAACTTCACCTCCTTGCGCAGTCTATCTTCTTGATGTCAGTATATGTTCAAATTTGCATAGTTCACTTCTCAACGTTTTATTACTACCAGTAATTTACGTCAAAATAAAATTTTAATTTTCTATAAATTATGTTCATAATATAAAGTTAAATGTTTCTTAGTATAAGGTAGTAAGATTACACACACGTAATTAATAAAATTAATGTTAATAAAATGATGGTATTTTGGAATCAAGTTAATTAGTTGTGAATAAGATTTAGCTCTTTCAATATTTTAACAACTCTTTGTCCTAATACACAACACCCATAAATAAAACAAAAGACTGTATAAAGCATCAAACTTTTCCCTTTAATGAACATCTTCGAGGATTCAATTACTGCCTCTCGCAGAAACGGACCACAGAAAAACCCGTCGATACACTCGTGGATCAGCGACAATCATTTGAGTCACCGCGAAAAATAGAGAGTCCTGAAAGAGTCCGTGCAGAAGGACGGACATAGAATTTCCAGTTCCAAATCCGGATACTACAGTAATACGCGCGCCTGTGTATATACGTCCTTGGAAACAAAGACTCGCCGTGTGGTACGAGGGATAGAGAAGGGCTAATGCGTCTATTGAAGTTGAGCACTTGCTGGTATAACAAGCTTGCGAGTTTTGATCGGGAACGACACTCGACTGAGATATTACGTTGTCGCGGTGGATTTTTTGACAATAGATTAGAAATGTTCTTTAGTTTTTTGTGGAAAAGTATTTATTCGTTAAATTAATAAATGGCAACAAAATACATATTAGATAATCGTAAATAAACTATTTATTCGTTTAATGCAACAGTTTTATTCGTTCAATATAACAGTCCACAATTTTCGAAAATGTATTCTTCTAAAATTGTGCTTGGTAAAGAATAATAATGTTTATAAAAGATACACCAACAAAATATTATTTTCCTAAGTTTTGTGCATGCTACGCAACCAAATAAATTAAATCAGTTTAAAAGTTCTTTGTTTTTATGATCATTAAAATATCAAAGAGATAGGAGTCGAGTATTTTGATTATACTTTAAAATCACAAAAAACGATTGCTCCACCTTTATTTTTAAAGTTAAGATTATTTATATACTGCATACAACCTTGAGATTCGTTAGCGGCCTCACCTATTTGTTCATCGCAATGTTTCTTCGTCAAACAACAATTAGCTTACCACACAAACTACTTAAACATCGCACTTGCATTATGCGTTGGCTGCCTAGGTAAAAACTGACCTGGTATTTCTAATTTTAATCCGCACACCGATTCTCTCCTTCCCATTCAAAACACACATTATAATCATTTCTTATGCACACACAAAGTCACGCACAAGCCGCATCAGTGACATGCGTGACGCATGATTCTCTTTTATCTCACTCTTTCCGACATAGTAACATTAAAACTCGCAATTCCACGCGGTTCTCCTTTTCACACGGAAACTTGTCGCAGGCGGTTTTTCCTCATTCTCTTCAGATTTCTTCTCTTTTCTTTTTTTTTATTTATCTACTATTTCTTTCTGTTGTCATGTAAAAACGTTTTGTTGATTTTCCTACCAAGACTAGAATCCTTTATTGGATTTCAAACAAATGTTTGCTTTGGAGTAACAGTTAGTGGTATAAAATGTAATTTCTTCAAATTACATTTTATACCACTAACTGTTACTCCAAGTAAATTTTTTCCTTGTAAAAATTAAGTAAATTAAATAATTTTTTTAATTTATAGTATATAACAAAATACGCAATTGGATGAGCATATCTTGTTATGACATCCCCGCAAGGATTATTTTACTCGCCTAATAAATTCAAATGAGTGCATTTATATAGATGCGTATAAAATAAAGGATAAATGTAACTTCATAAAGCTGGATTAAGGGTCAGCATTTCCGAAGCAATAGTATATAACTCATTGGACTTGCGGAATAGAATTTTAAACTGATGATATTGGTAATAAAATGACGCTTTCATACGAGGCTCAGTCAGTCAAATTAAACTTCCAAAAATTAGCTCAGAAAAATTCATTTACCTACTTTCTATGTTGCCAAGAAACTTAATAAGAACCTCATAATATATAAAATTAACTATAACTTAAAAAGTCTAGGCTTGAATTGAAGATTATTTTAATATTCAAAACTTATTAAGTTTCATTCATAACATTCTTTTTTATCCAGAAAATCGTTTATTAATTCGTAAACTATCATGACAAAGTTTATTGTTTTGTCAAATCGTTCGTTGAAATTATCAAAGAAAGCAGAAACTGAAACTCAAGACGTAGCCTAAACGGCGAAACAAAGCTTTGCCGACGCAGTTAGTGAAACACGAAGCGGAGAGAAATCTGTTGTCACCTCCTAATTCCCAACAAAGACGCGCGTCCCTGCTTCCTGTGCTGAGCCTCTGCTGCCTGCAACTCCCCGACAAAATAATGCCACTGCAGTCTTGACAATCTTGATCTTCTGTGCCCGAAATCTCGTTGAATACTGAACCCGACACTCGCTCTTGAAGTTGAGTATGTGACGACCGATAGCAAAAAGAGCTACTTTGAAGCTGTGACTTTTTGCCGACTGTGAGGTTTGTTGTTGAAAAGAAGCGGTATTCACGTTTGCTTTGTCTGTTGAAAAGTCTAGAAATTAGACTGGATTATGGTTTTAAATAAGATGATGATTGTAAGTTATTACTTTTGAATTGAGAATGCCTCGGTTATTGCGAGAATAATTTTAAAACGAACTTAAAATAGCTTTTTATATATTTGCATGTCGCGCATTATTGTTTAATCTTGAGATTTAGATTATGAGTTTAATTTTAATTTGGGCGAAATTTAAAGCGGGCTTTTGAGAGAACTTAATTCATAAAATATAATTACGAATAAATAATAAAGAGAAATAAAGAGCACTCGTTACTTTGTATATGCAAATAAATATACTTTTAATTTAATATTTAATCAAATAAAGGCACAAAATGTACTTTTATCGAAAAGTTAATAATTAAATACAAGGGAACAGAAGATTTTGCTAAAGAATACACATTTCAAGTATTTCATCAAGTTTTACGAAGCCCCGTTATGCGTCGCGCAGGAATGCAGGAGCACTAAATTAAGTCGAACTTGAGGAAACGTCTTATTTTTATGTACAAAATATGTTTCATAAATTTTTATCGGAATCCCAAGTGCTAAAGCCCAGAACGTAACATGGATTTCCACGAAATTACCCATACATTTCCCTCAGACTTTTCAAATTAACTTTTACGATACCACCTATATTTTCAAAAGAAGAAAGGAAGAAAATGGAAAAGTCAAAGTATATTAATAAATTAGGATACATTTCGAGTCTCGTAAAACAAAGATGAAAATCTTTCAATTTTTACCTAAAAACGTGGTACTATCCTACTACTGCAAAGGTGGGAGTACCGAGTCTCAAAGCTGTAATTTTCCAAATTTTCGCGGTGGTAAGTGTACGCTAGAGGAGCAGTGCTTACACTAAGCAAAGCGAGTTTGGCCGAGAGGAACACGTTTTAACTGGAGAAAAGGCATATAAATAGGGAAAGGAGGCTACTTGGCTCTCGGTACACTCTTGGAAACAGACCTAATTCCCCGATGTGCGCCGTCGCCGCGGGACGCAACAGTTGGCCACGCGTGAGAGCTTTTATATATCAGAGAGACAGAGAGAGAGAGAGAGAGAGAGAGAAGGAGTACACTCTATTCTACTCGAGAGTTTTCACTCTGAATTTTCGAATACGAGGGTGGGCAAAGGCGATGCTTCTGCTGCGACGGTCTTTTATAAGCTGCCAGTATGAATTTTAATAGGTTTGAAATGTCGAGTTCAAGCGCAGTTGTTCCGTTTTTCTTAACTTGTTTTCACTGCACTGGAAGCTGTGTATGAAGGGCAATTTCTCAGACATTAAGTACGTTTTCTTTTTGCTGTTTTATAAGAAAGTTTTATACGCTGGATGAGTAGGGTTAATTTGATTTAAAATTTCAAGGGGAGAGGATCTGCGCTGAAATTTTTATGAGATCCGGTTATAGACATCATTGGGGTTGATTGAACGCGCGACGAGCACTTTTAAGGTCTATTTTTTATTAAAGAATGGAGCACGGAAAGTTCCGTATCGAGTTATCCGTCTTTCTGAAACTTCAATAAAATGTCGATTCAGTTCTTAGATCAACTTACTTCATACCACATTTTTATCGTATAACTTTATAAGAATTAGTTTAAAAAATTGACGAGTATTCAAAACTGCGAGTGCGATTATGAAAATCTATTAAGCATGTGTACCAAGATAAATTAAAAGAAAAATGTGTTCTAAAATTGAACCAAAAATATACAAGTTGTTTAAATATTTTGTTTTTCAAACATTTCATTACTTACTCTTTCAGTTTAGTTACATCTATATTCCTAAGCCCTCAGGCATATCTCACAGATTGAATGAAAACGGATGTTCCTGGATTAGCCCACCCACTTTTACCTCGCTATTTTTTTTTATCCCGTACACTGTCGCAAAAATACCCCGAACAAAAAAATGTTGCTGCTACCAGTTTTCCAATTGCCCGTAGTGTATTTCTGCTTTTGATTCGATTGTTTTCCCTTCCTGTTTCCTATTCAGCGTCCACTTTTATTCCAGTCATCTGAAAGCGCATTGTTTTTTTCACAGTGCGCTAATCGCTCCTCTGTGTTTCCCTACGGTTAAAAAATTGTTTGTTCGTATCCTTTGATTGACAACATCTTTTTCAACTTTACTAAATTTCCCACCATTAACTAGCAGTGGAAACTCTAAAAAAAATCATAAAGGACATTCAAACTATAACATCTTTTTATGAACAGCAGTAAATAATTAATTCTTTTTATTATTCGTATTCCCTAGGCGAGTCAGATTTTACGGGATTCATAAAAGATGAAATAAAAGTACTCGCTGTAGGAGTAAGAAGCCACTTCGGCTTCTTATCTGCGAGATTATAATCAGTAGTTCATCTCTTTATGTTCCTTAAAATTGAGAAAAGACTTCGGCGAGCTCCCATGGTATTATGATAAATTTGTTCGTGTCTGACTGTTCTTTGTGTCCCTGTCTTTGTGTTCCTTTAAACTGGAAGGAAGCACCGTGAGCTCCTAGAATATTATCATAAATTCATCTCCTCCAAAGGATACACCTGAATAATTTATGGGAAGTTCAAGATGCAATATTTCACTTTTGTTTCATTTAATTTTGAGCCTCTATTACCTAACTTTCTTCATATATTACGTAATAGAGTTAAATCATCCTTATATATAATTATTATCGTATTAAAATACGCCAATACTGCGAGGTTTATCAAAGCAGTTCTTTTAGCAAAAAAAAACAATCCAATCATAAATCGTTTGTCAGTGACTGATAGACTCTAGTTCCTTACATTTGTTCCTATTCCTTTTTTCGTGCAGTATCCATAAATACATCACAACTTAAATGTTTACAAACTTAGTTTTGGATTATACAGCTGGTATATTTGCAATTATATATTCATGAAATTTAGATTTTCAATTTACCCTTTTTTCGTAAACGATTTCAAAAGTTTCAATATGCACCGAAAGAAATCTATAGCTCGAGCAGACGAGGATTTTTTCAAAATAACTCCTTTGACTCACTAAAAAAGTTGAATATAAATTCAAAATGGAATGGAACAGTATTTTCAACCTGAACTAAATCGAAAGAGCTCATAAAGCACTGGAGTTACGGAGGGAAATCAAAGTTTAAGAAAAGGCATTGAAGATGGCATTAACTTATTTTCGTCTTTTGTAAGACTAATGATCTTCTTAAGGAGGCTCTTACATGAATTTTCATGCCCTTAGCTATAATATTTTTAATAATCTCCTTCCCGTGTAAATTTTGATAAAATTCGAACTTGAAATTTTTAGTCATTACATGAACTTTTATGGGACTGAGGCCAAAAAAGAGTAAAGTCGATTGTTTGCGAAGCATTTACAATCTTTTGAGCAAATGTATGAAATGAAAGAAAAAAGGTTTCTCTTTCAAATCACCTATCGTAAGATACTCGTTGCCTTGGAAAATTTCGAGATATTATCTGTCGAAGTAAGTAATACGTCTAGATTAAGGTTATGTCATTATTTTTTGTTCACATATTATTTAATTAAAAAAGGGATAAAATAATGTTTATTTATTTTTATTAAAAATAGACAATAAACAACCAATGCAATGTGTGTATGAATATTATGCTTTAAAAATCATTTTTTCAATATTAACGTTCATATTTTTATAATTTTTAACTTCAGTTGTAGGTACTCGCAAGAGCCTCCAAGCTTGCCAAAAAGTAGATCAGAGTTAACTCGGGTTTGCTAAAGAAAATGTTATGTTTCCTGAATGTGCATATTAAATCGAAATTGTATGCAACATTATAAATACATTTAATCCTACATTTCGTCTTGTTACAATAGATTCATAAACAAGATTTTGAGAAAATTCAGTGAAATAGTATTCGTAAGTTTGGATTTCAACTACTCTTTATAAAGTACAGCTTACGAATATGTTATATGCGATGAATAAACAAGATTTTCCTACTCAGTACATAAATAAACCGAGAGTACATTTCTTCGTTTACTCTACTCCTTCAATGAACTTTACTACATCTTAACAATTCACTGGTAAGCCTCAGCGCTTACCACGAAGCAGTAGACCCTTCGCTGTATAAATTACCCTTAAACGCCGAGAAAGCAAATCCGCGACTTCCGGCGACCCTGACCACATACATTTATCTCTCGTCGCCCAACTTTCCTCGCTCCCCACCTACAAGAATCCTCGAAAAAAAAAAACAGATTCGCCATTGCGCTTCTTATCATAGTCATATTCTACACGCACACACAACACGTATGTTGTATGTACGCGAAATTCCGGGAATTCGCGGGGGTCCGGTCGGAGTCAGCCAGGTATTTCATCAGACGGGGGCAGCGGCCGCCTCGGTATTCGACGCTGCCCATGCACAGCTCGATCCCATTATTCCTCGGTATCCCGACGCACGCCGTTCATAAAAGTCCAATTACGACACCACGACCTTTACTCCCACGCATTCGCTTCGTTACATCGCGACGTCGACTTTTTTTCTTACCCTTAGCCTTGTATACTGGTTCCACTGTCCTTTTGGCTTTTTATCCTTACGTTTTACATCTTTGCTCTAGCTTTTGTCTTGCGTCGATAAGTACACGGTTTCCTGCTCGTTCCTGATGTTATCTAGTGTTTCAATTAAATGGAATAAATCAAATTTGATTCTGTGGCTCTTGATTATAATTATTATCTAAATAAATTTAAATAATTATTAAGATCTAGTTTTTTATTAATAAAATTTATTTTGATCCCAATAAACATCATGAATAATTCAACGATAAGTACATTCAGTCTATGACCCATTTATATAAAAATATTTCTATCATATTATTTTCTTCCATTATTATACAATGCATCGATAATAGTCAATTCTATATTTAGTTCATCGTATTAAATATGCATTGCGTGGGTGCTAATGTGCACCTCGTCTCCGTAGAGTAAAGATAAATTATGCTTTAACATATTGTTGATTATTCATCTTTAACGTTCCTCTTATTATACATTCCACAATCAAAAATCTGTACCAGCGACAAATTTCCACTGTATCAATCAAAATGTATTTTATGATCGAAATACAATGAACTATAATTAAAAAAATATACATTATAGCAATATAACAGTCGATCGATGGATACACGTCAGTTGTTTAACAGTTTTTTCGTTCTCTCATCTCAGCAAAGTCGAAGTCGGTTACCAAATGCTCCCAATCAACCTATCCATATAGTGAACACGTGCGAGACAAGTAAACACCCGTTGATCAATCGCTCCTTTTACGTCAATCTCTCGGTCGCATCCGCAACGACACTCGCAAAAACTTATTACTTCTATCCCTTCTCTCCCACCTTTTCAAACTTGGCTATAGAGGTCGTCGAGCTCGTGTGTGTGTTTGTGCATCAGCAGAGAGTCTTGGGCTGCTTCGACCCCTCCGGACGAAGCCATCATCTCTCTCTCTCTCTCTCTCTCTCTCTCTCTCTCTCTCTCTCTCTCTCTCTCTCACCTTAATATCGAGCGAAGCTAGCTGAGCGTATATATACTCTGCACCTCGATATACCGGCCTCTTGCACGCACGTCTACACCAGCCTCTCTCTCTCTCTCTCTCTCTCAGGGTCTACACGCCCATTTACCAGGCGATACGATTGTAGGCGAAGTGCAGGGAGTGAGCCACCGTAGGCGATGGCTTCGTGTGTGCCACCGAGTGTGTAGTTGGCAAGCGGATGAGTGTGTGTCGGGAGTACATATGTACACACGTGTATATTACACTCGAAACTGGTGTTCGGATGATTATAGTGTTTCGAGGGACTTTTTAAAGCCCGCTTTTAGCGCCGCGTTAATGTTTTGTAAGCCGGTGGCCAATGCAGAAGTTGTTCGATTGTATATTTGTGGAAGAATTAAGCGATGTATGTTGCGATGAAAGCGATTTTAATTTGATTTCAACTTCGCTTTATAATGCTCATATTAATTATTATTATTTAATTACTTGGAATATGTGTGATTACTGAGTATAATTTAAAATTACAATTTCAAATCGATTTCCAAGTCGCGAAATCTAATCAACTGAATTGAATGGAATTTCAATCAATCCTCACCGATAAAGTAATAAAATTTCTTATATATTAACTAAAAATGGATTATTCTAGAATTATTCGATTCCTCACTGTCCAATAAAGGCTTTTATACGCTAAACAATTCAATAATGGCCAAACGAAAACCCAATAACACCTACGGTCAAATAAAACTCGAAGAAAATCGAATATATCCCACACAAAAAACTCTTTCTCTGTATATGCGTATATATACGCTATCGCTCCTAGAAGTTGACAAATCACATCAAGCCCGCACCAGTCTGACACCTCGAATCAGCAGAAACGCGGCTAACGCTTACAAAACGGTCGCGCCCCGGTATTTATCCAGCCGCTCGACGGCAACGTCGAAGTGCATAGCCCGCGTTCAACCTACACACGCATACATACACGCACGTGCAGCTATGCATGCGCGCGTACAGGCGAAATACAAAGGGATGGGAGCGCGCGAGAGCGCATTGCATTAGGCCGATACGTATGTACATATGCTCTGGTACATATGTAGATGCGACCGCGATATCTTTCCTTCCCCCCCTCCCGACATCGTGTTGCAGCTCGTGGTCTCTGTTCCCTCTCCCAGTGCTGTATATACACGTGTGCATATTTGCCCTGGCTCCTTCGATCGCGTGTGTGCATATTTGTTGCCGCCGGCGCTTTTACCCTCC
>UELV01178709.1:47939-74055 GCA_900490015.1 Megastigmus stigmatizans | reverse complement strand
AGCAGCAGCAGCAGCAGCGCTTGGCCGCGGACAAAAAATTAGCCAAGCCGAGGTAATGACGATACGGACGGGGTAAGACGCCGCGAAAGTCGCCTGGTTGTTCGTGCGGTTTGAATTAATGATCGCCGGCGCGATGATTGACGAACAACGAGGTCGAATAATTATGCGGGATGAAGGATGGAAGGACGAAGGACATAAGCGAGTACGTGTATATATATACATATACCGCAGCAGCAGCAGTAGCGCGATGAAACGGCTACATAGAGTAGCGGCCGGATAACGGCTTGGTAATTTTCGTTTATTATGAACAAATTTCGTTCGGCTTCGACCGCAGATTCTCAATTAAAATTTAAATTTTCTTAGACATGACAATCTAGTGTACGAGAGATTTCCCTCTCGAGCGTAGCTTCCCTGGAAATCAAAGTATCGGATGTTGTGATGCAACGCGTCGCACTGCAGACATTCTTGCTCTAATGATTATTTTATATTAATTGTCCTTCTACAAATATTTAAATTGCGAATGAAGAAAGAAAATAATTATGACATCCAGTTTTATAATGGCAGAAAATATTACATCAAATTTCATTTTATTCTTTGTAGCTTTATGTTCTATAAATTCTTTAAGAATGTTTTTATCTATGGTTCGAATCTATTTGATTTAATTAATGGCCTCGAAAACTGACTTATTCTAATCATCTAATCTTCAAAACTCATCATCAAAATTGCAAGGTAGATATATATGAAACTTGTATCAACTTTCAAAGTATGTTAAAATAGTTTATTTGAAGAAAGGTAGACGACGAAAAATGTTAATCGTACATAAATAATAAATATAAGTAAAAACAGACGAGTGTAGAAAGACTAATTATTATCTATTAATGTTTTTCAACTTTCCTTTTGAGTAAACAGCTCAGTTATAAATAGCTTTTATTTCAAACTCCAATTCATACTGAGAAACGTCGATATACATTTTTATTCGATCTTTTATTATTATTGCCTTAATTACTGAAAATTAATGTTGAGGGTATCAGTTATAAATAAAAATAAGTCAGTCAGAAATCGAAGTGCCTACAAAGCGTTGAAGTGCAATAATAAAGCCTCGTCCAAAGTCATTCCTGCACCTTAACGTGTGCATCGGCATCGAGTCTCGCTGGTGTACGCGTCGAGACAAGCATCGCCCGGAGGCGGCCCATACACGCCACCGCGCAAGGATCAATCGATCGATCCATCGAATGAGCTCGCGATCGCTCGACCGAACGTCGTCCCGTATAGGTGTCGTTCGCGTCTATATACCTTGTCAGCGGCAGCGCTCGCTCGGCTCGTCCTGCATGCGACTAGTAGCTACGATCGTCCATCCAGTGTTGCTCCTGCCTCCTGCTATATACTATAGCTTCCACTTTTCTCGTCCCCCACCCAGCGGTGCATGTACTATATCGGCCGCGATCGTGCAATGCGATTTTCGCGACGAACATATACACAGAGAGGCCGCGCGCAGCATATACAAGAGAAGAAAGACTAGGACACGGCGCGGATAGGACTGCGTTGTCGCCTCGGGAGACGGTTTAGCGCGGCTGACGCGGGAGCAGAAGCAGGCCCCTTCCTTCCGCTATTACCCACACTGCCAGCGGCGATCCCGGCCTCTCTTCCGTATATAAACTACCCACGCGTTCGATCTGCCTGCGTGTTCAGCTGCTGATGCTGCTCTAGTCGGGCTCTTTTTATTCTCTCTCTCTCTCTCTCTCTCTCTCTTTCTTCTCGTCTTTCGATGGCTTCGTCGAGCGACAAAGAAAGACAGAGAGAGAAAGATGTATCTACCAACGCAAAATCGACTAACGGCCAAGATTTGATTATGAGTCGAGCTCACCGACTGCTTGACTTTCGAGAGTCTGCGATGTGTCTCCTTGTCTGCGAGAATTTGTCTCGAGAGTATTCGACTTGATTTACCCCATTGATATTTTCAAATGTCACATGTTTTTTTTATGCGTTTATCATTTCTATTAAAAAAGTATCTATTATATCTACAGCAATATATTCGTTTTCTGACAATTACCTTGTAACGTACCCATTATCATCATTGAACCGTAATAGGTCTGGGACATGATATGCGATATCGGTACATTATGCACAAGAAGGACTCTAACGTTTATTATCGCTAATGTAACGCTCGAAAAATAGAAGATCGAGAACTAAATCGAGGGCACACATCCTAGCTGCAAGCTGCTCACTAAAACCCGTATGATACCATTGATTATCGCAAATTCAGACATTACTCTCTCGTGGCCCCCGTACATGGATCGACACGAGCTTATACATCCCTCACAGAAAACAAGTGTATTTGTCCGCACGTGCGCGCAGCTGCCGTACAGTCAAGAAACACACACACATACGGAGGTAGGACCACCCGTTAGCCGCTACCGAGCCACGCGTTCTTTTCCCAGCGCTCGTCTCCCCCCCCTCTCTCTCTCTCCCTCTCTCTCTCTCTCTCGTGGGACAGCAAGGATACACATACTCGCGAAGAGATACAATATAGGCGAGGAGCGTCGCCGGCGCGGCGGGCGGCAGCGCGGCGATCAGCCGTGTGTTTATACGCCGACGCTTGGCGGCGGCAGTAACGCGACGTTCACCTGCATGACGTGGTCCGCGGCCGCGCTCAGCTCTCGTCCTGGATTCGCGAATGAGCGAAGAGCTCGTAGGTGTTATTATGAGTGGGGCAGACTCGCGTCGTCGTCCATGGCTCGCCCCCCGCGTTACGACCGCGACGCGCTTCTCTCTCTCTCTCTCTCTCTCTCTGCACGAGCTGATTAGACGTTAGATTGACAAACGCTTTGTGGAACACGCACGCACACACAGCTCGCTGGAGGGGTTACGTCAGAGCGGCCGTTTAGGGAAAGAAGGCGCCACTCGGATCGTTTCTTCGCCTTCTTTTTTTTCTCTCTCTCCCTCGCTCTTCGCCTCAGGTGTTTTTTTCTCGTTATCTTGCCACGGTGTGTGTGTTTTTTTGCTTATGCGCGATGTTTACTTCGGCAACGTTCGACCATTACGTAACGGATGGCTCTTGGATCTCGTGTCGAGAGATGACACTACTGTTCCGAGAGCTGGAGATCTCTTCTCTCGGATTCGTTTCTTTTTTTTTTCTTTTTTTTTTTACTTTAGTATTGCGCAACGCGAGATGACTGTGAGAGGGCGACGCGAGATTTATTTTATAATATTTGGCGAAAACGCGCGCTTTTTAATTGACGATTGCGAAACAGAGGGATTCACTGACGTTTCATATACAACAACTCGAAATAGCAGTCGGTTACTCGTTCGGATGGCGACGAGGTTTTTAATGTCGCGAAAAAAATATTTTCAGACGAATAACCTGCAGTGAGTCTCCGTTTCTCGGCGCTTTTTCCCCCCTCCTACCTTCGGTTTATAAAACTTTACGAATAAGGATTGCGCGTTCAATGATTCCCACAACGTGTAACGTCTATATACTAAAAAGGCAAATGAGAAAAAGATAAGATAGATGTGTAGAATAGGCTTGATGTTCCATTTATAGGCATTGGTCGCGGATGTATCGTTCTGGATATATGTGAAATCGAAATGTGAGAGATAAAAGGGTGAAAACCGACACAATTTAGCTATTGTGAAAAATGGAGCGTGATATTTTTTTCTTATTGGAATATAATGTTTCTGGTGAGAGATACTTTTTAACGTAAAAGATTTGGTGCTAAAGTATACGTTTTGTATCGCGCGCGACGGTGTGGATCCAGTTTTTTTTTTGCAGAACTGCACACGCATCGGAATTGCGGAACGCGCGCATTTTTTGATGATATCAGTACATGTGTATATACCTCCAGAATTTCAGCTTTCACGCGCATATGTATTTACAGTTTTTTTCCCGTACACAATTATGAGCTGATCACCGCTGTTACGTGTAAACATCAATGTTCATTTAAATCGCTTTTTTTTTATCTTCCGAATGAACTTTGAAAAGTTTCCTTTTACAATCCATTGCAGGTATAATTTCTTTCGATAAAAAAAAATGCACACAACAAAGTTTCTTTGAAATAAGAAAAAAAGTCGAATTACAAAAAATCGATCTAGTACAGTTTTTTCTTTTTTTTTTTTTCTTTCACATTTATTCGATTTGATTTTATTATACGTTGCACGTTTAAATGCTAAATACCGGCTTTATATACCGAGATCGCTTTTCCAAGTGACGCTGCGAACTCCCATAAGAAGTATACGAAGGTTTTCGAGTTTCCGCAAAATTCTCGAAGCGCGCTGCGTGAAAATGCGTCCGATTCGTCATGCGCCATTCGAGGCACTTACGCGTTGTCTTTTTTTTCTCTCTCTCTCTCTCTTTTTTTCTTTCATTCCAGGTAAACGCCGCGCAATCGCCTCGAGGAGACTTTCGTTCGTGCTCGGATTAATTGCTGACTAAGGAAAGCAAGGTTACATTAATTACTTTTTGCGGATGAGTCAGTGCACTCATCGCTTTACGAGCTCTCGTCGTCTCTGTAGCGAGATCGACTCGTCGTCGTCGCTGATCGTCTTCGGCTATACGACCCGATCGCGCGCGGCCGCGAGAGAAATGTAAATAAATGTCGCATCGATAAAATTTTGTTTACCGCATAATCTTCGCCACACTACTTAATGCAAATTCTCTTTTCCTTTCTTCCAAGTATTCGGGTAAATTGATTTTTTTAACGTTTCCCGATCATCATTTATTAATTTTACGCTTCGAGTTGAAACTTTATGAATAATAAATATCCTATTAAGGCGCCGTTTTATTATTATTGACCAAAGTATTATTTATTGAATAAATTGCATCGGGGCTGTACGGCCGATCGAATGATATTATTATCAGTAAAAATGATAAATAAAGCATGTATCATTATAAAGAAAATTTTTCGTGATAAATTAAGCCAGCTGAGTTATTATTTGTGTCACTCGTGCGGCAACCGCGCGAGCTTAAAAATTCTCGTGTATATACTTTATGCGTCAATGTAATTTTTTGTTAATTTATTCACAGTTATTATTTGCAAGCAACATTAATAAGAAATTTAATTTTAAAATATATATGAATATGTATTATTGCAATTGAACAAGTTTTACCAGTAGTTCAGAAAATTAACAACCTAAAATAAGATGAAATAAAACCGATTCTTTTTCGAGCGGTATGTAGAAAGGCGTAACTTATGACAGTAGTTTTAGAGAAAGTTTGTCGAACACAAGAATTTAAATAACCGACGTAGAAAAAATACGGTATTTTAAGACAAGCGTTCAAGTAATAAGTAACGTTCACGTTATCTAATTAACAGTGATTTCCTCAAATTTCTACAAAGGCAAAGGGGTCAAATCGTTAAAGCCTCACTAATTCAATTTTCTATAAGATTACAGGTGAAGCACGCGTTAAATCTTCAGGTCAAAAGTCGCATATCCCACTGGCATGCATTCTTAATTACTCATTCATCATATGTTTTTTGTCGCGAAAATATACATACGACTGCTCGTTGCACACACGACACTCGTCGCTAATTACAAGCGTTATTAATAAAAAGCGTAATTGAATTATCAATCTTAGCGTCTCGCGGAACGTATACAGGCAAATTAACATATAACAATAAATCGAGCTCATTAAACATTGATAAATTGCCTTAAAGGAAAATAATGCTTTTGTAATTCTTGCTTATAAGAGGCGTATATTTTACATAATTATCCAAGCCCGCGCTCGCTCGAAGCCACTCAGATTCACCGAAGAGAAATAAAGAGTCGCGCTCTCGGTGTGTATGTATACGCAGTGCGCGCTGAGAGTAAAGAAGTGTCGAGGAAGCCGCCGTAGCTCGACGGGCGAGGAAAACGTTTATAAAGCTTAAAAAAGTATGCTCAACACTTCAGCCGGCAGCGATATATACAGCCCAGGATTACGGAGATTAATTTCCACAATCAGGCTTTTATTGTGCGCCGGCGCGGCAACTGCACGCCAAGAGAGAGAGAGAGAGAGAGAGAGAGAGAGAGAGAGTTGCACCAGCCACCGACTCATAACTCCTGCCACTCTCTCTCTTTCCTGCCGAAAATTCAGAATATCCCTATACGCAGCCTGCTCATATTTACCATCGCGGTGAAGGAGACGCGCGTGGCAATCAAAATAATTCTGCTTACACGCTAGATGCGATGTGCGGAATTTTTGGGGTATAAGCGACGTGCATGGAGGAAAAGCAACAGACGAGGCAAACGAGCGAGGAACCCGTTTTTTAATTTATTCCCTCGCTTTTGGGGGAGGGGAGGGAGACAACTGCGCCGCCAAGTCGAATATCCAGTTTTCCCGATTGTGCGAACAATCCATGTGTGTCTCTCCTTCCTCCACCCGCCCTGATAATTATAAAGAAACAGAATCGTGGACCAGAGAAAAAGGAGAGAAGAGAGAGGAAGAGAGATGCGCGCTATCGAGGACACTTGCATTCTTTCGCCGCTTTTTTCTCTCTCCCTCTCTCTCTCTCTCTCTCTCTCTTTCTCTCCCGTTCGCCCAAAGTACGGTCGTGCGGTGTTTTGTAATTATTGTCATCGGGTTTTAAACTGCCAATACTGTTATTTACTTAACGATCGGTGCAGCCCAACGAGGAACTCATGATTAATTAAAAAGTGCCAATCTAAACTCTAACTTTTAATCGCTAATTAATTCAGAGCCATTTGTCATCCGATAAAAAATGAAGATTAACATCTGCGCTGGGGACGAAATTCAAATTGCGTAGAGTAAATAATATATAGAATTGATTTGACAATAAAAGAAACTATAAATGATATTGAATAAAAGAAAAACTGCAATCTCATCGATCACTTGAAAATAAGGAGTTGTGGCGTAAGAGCTTAGGGTTTGTATATAATTGCGTATAAAAAATCCAGAATATTCTAGAATTTTTTTATACCTTCGAAAACCTCAACTTGAGAGTGCCGGGCTTATGGTGTTATTGGAGCTCGGGGTTATCGGTTTGCACTTGTTCGCATGAGAATATCTTGAGCGAGAACGTAAGAGGCCCTTGCAGTAAACTCAAAAACGTCGCCTGTCCTTGCTGTATTAACGGCTCAGACATAATTTTTTAGTTAAAAAATTAATCTTAGAGGTAAATACTTGATAATATAACGTTATCATTACCTGATTCATTTACTATTAGGCGGTCTTTCTCTCAGTGGAAAGTGCGCAAACAGCAGCGTATCACCGCACTATAAAAAGAATTCGCGACGTTTAACGACAGCAGTTTCTCGGGACGTCCAATCAAAGGGCCGCCCTGCATCCATCTCCGATTTTCATAATTACTTGGATATCGCCCTCGTAACGCGTTGCGGTCACTCATGACCGGACCCTTCGCGACCCAATGACGTATTTACGCAGGGATTTTCTTAAATCCGAGAAAGTGATGAACGAGTAAAGCCGCTGATCGCGCCGAAATCTGTCCCCCGTGTATGTATACAATGGCAGCCGTGTCGAAAGGCCCTGATTGCGATTTATAATGTCAACCGCCGCTACATCCTTTAGTATTGCCGAAGATTCCAATCCGTCTTTGAGGGGCTGCGCATTTGCTACATATATATATATATATAGTACCTCGAGGCCTCGGAGTCCTTTTGTTTTCGAGCTCGTAAAGCTCCGACCTCTCTCTTTCTCTCTCTACCATCGACACGTCGAAGCCAACAAATTGGAAAGGAGCCGCTCGCGCGCGCTTTTGCCGTATTATATACAATTAAATGAAAGTGACTTCGCAAGCAAACCGAGTCACGCGCGCGCGCGAGCGATATAAGACATGCCGTGACGAGTGCAGGCGGCGGTATATATACGTGCAGTTTCGTTATTGAGAATGCGACAACTCTCGGATCGCTGCTGTTTTCTCATAACCTGCATGCTGCGCGCGGAGGCAACGCGTAATGCCCTCGTAAATTTCAATTTATTTGGCGGTCGAAAAAAATTTATTAGCGCTAATTTCTTCTCTATCTCTCTCTCTCTCTCTCTCTCTCTCTCTCTCTCGCTACCCTTGCCTAAATGGTGCACGCACCGATCCGTTCCCAAAATTTCACTCGTAATTGCCTTTGATGGCTTACAGTCCTGCGTATATTTATCCCAAGGCTTCTTTTTTTTCTCTGTATAAAATCATTTTACATTTATTTGTTTTAAAAACATATGAGAAAATTGAAACGTACAGATTTTTCTATTATAGCAAAAGCGAGAAAAATAGTTTGACGTTTCGCTAAAGTAGGAGTTGAAAGATTGCGTGTACAATTCATTATAAAGTATAAGACCATTTCGCGGAGAAATAGCTGGCGGATCAGGTACAAAGTGTGAGAAAAGTAATGATTGCCGAGTGCTTAACAAGACAAAAGGCGTGGGGAGGGGGGGAGGAGGGGTGAAGAAAAGCCGCGGCAAAAAGAGTATCCGTGTTGTAATTGCTGAATAATTTCGTGTTCCAGATTTGATAGTGATAGGGGTGGACGTTTCATTCTTAACTGCGTCCTTACCCATTTTTTCCCCCCACTTGTAAATTAGAAATTAAAAGGATAGAAGGAAAAAAGAGAGAGAGAGAGAGATAAAAAAACAGAATGTCCATATGTTTTGCGCGCGCAGTTAAAAGGCATCGAAGTGCACAAGACAGGTTGCCTTAGTCGGTCATTTAGCTTGAATGGTCTATTACGAAAGAATGCGCTGCTAGCCGCTGCTGCTGCGCTATAAATGATACGATACGACAGAGAGCGGCAATACACACTATACCTCCACGGCTTCATAAATATTGCATTGACAACTGTGCGCGCCTCTAAATATAAACTCTCGACAATCTCTCTCTCTCCCTCTCGTTCTGTCTTGCTTCCCCCGCGGGCACTGCATGCAGGCACCGGCTTTTCCACAGCTCGCTCTCGGAATAAGGAAACCTATGCAAATATCGGGCGAGCTTAACGCCGCTGTGCACACACGCACAGACACACTTTCGTTACGCTTAATTTGCTTTATTTGCTGTCGCGCCGCCGCGGCGGCGCTGATCTCCGATATACGCGAGCGGATTTTCATTCATTCGTCATTTTTCTAACGGTTAAATCACTCGCTGTTATACACGAGCAATTTATATCCCGCGCGCTCACCGGAGTAATTACCAACAAGTGAATATTTTATTGCGGCTCGTGTGCACCGCTTGTTCCTTCTCTATCTCTCTCTCTCTTTTTCGAAACAACTGTTCTAGGAGCTGCGTTCCATTTACTCGTAACAGATTAATTAGGGAAAAACCTCGGGGAACGGGATCCCCGTTAAGTTCTGCGCATTCGATTGTGCTTTAATTGCGACCGGCTGTTACCAGCCCCGTAGTAGTGGCACTTACAGTGTCCGTGACAAATTTCATTTGACTTTTGGAATTTGTGTTTACGTCGGCGAGAGCGAGAGAGAGAGAGAAAGAGAGAGAAAGAGAGTAATAAATGACGCGGGATAAATAAGAACGGAAATAATAAAGTTGACGATTGAATGGGGCCTCCAGATTATTCAGCCGGACTATTTTCGTTTGTCGCGTAGAGTGGAAATAGTTTTTGAATCATCTCGAGAGAAGTTTGTTAGCGAACCGTTGCTTTCTCGCGTTTCTATGTATGCAAGTTAATGTAATAATAAAACTGTGTCTACGTGTGTCTGTGTGTGTGAGTTTGATCTACTTTGATGAAATAATTTAGTGAAAGTTCATTTAAGTGCTTGAATATTAAGTACTTAATGTTTTCATAATTGTATGCTCTAATTACTTTGCCATAAGACTTTATCACAAATAGTTATCGAAATAATTTACGACCATGAAATCAATATAACGGGTATATCATATAACATTAAAGTCCATAAAATTATATCTTAATTATAATCAGTACAGAAGCTAAATATTAATTTTTATTATTCTGTTATTTTTGTATTAATTACTGTTGAAGCTATCGTTCCTTGTTGGTTTCGTTAAAGGGGTGAACGGATTCAAGTGATCCACAAAGAACAAATAGATAAATACTGCAACTTTTATTATATTTCTATATTATATAATGTAAAATTTACTCTGAAATTTCATACGGAATTAGGACAAAAACTTATTTCTAAACTTTATTCTTACACGCAGTGTATCAAAGCGAACATCTTTCGCTTGCATCCTTACGAAAAGCGTCCAACGCACTCTGAAAAGCATAAATCATGGAGCAGGTTCAGGCCCGCGAGCTCGCAACACCCACAAAAATGCCACACAACATCCAGCTAAAAAAAGAAGGTAGAAGCAGAAGAGTTGTAATCACTCGAATACCCATCAGCAACAGCTACTAGGTGACACTTTTATCTCGCGCTCCCGCTCATTCGCTACGCCGCGGGTAATCGGCGTTTTGCGGGCTGCGAGCACGCGAGAAAAACAAAAAGTAGAGAAGTAGTAGTGCACGCACGAGCGGCTGCAGTAACAGGCCACGAGAGAACGACGCCGGCGACCCGCGAATTTGCAAGTACGCAATTTTTAACGCGGTGGCCGGGACTCGGAGAGAGAGAGAGAGAAAGACCGCAGCGCGCGGGCGACGTTTTGTATTCGTGGTCGCGCGCCGACGCGGAATATCGCGCTCCTGCACTCGCACGCACACACACGAGTCTCCCGGGCAGAAACGGGTTTGCTCCCCCTATATATTTTTCTCTCTCTCTCTCTCTTTCTCGCTGCAATATCATCGTTGTGTACAGCGCGTGAAGGCGCGCGTGTGTCCGAGAGAGAGAGAGAGAGAGAGAGAGAGAGAGAGAGAGAGAGAGAGAGAGAGAGAGAGAGAGAGAGAGAGAAGATCGCAATAAAAAGTCGGTGAACGACTGAGAGAGCGGCCCGCCGCCCGCTCGTAAAGGCGAACAAATCCGCGCGAATAAATTTGCAAGTAGGAAACCGGGAGGCAGCGCGCGCGACTCTCGCAGCAGCAACGATCGAGGACCAGAGAGAGAGAGAGAGAGAGAGAGAGAGAGAAAGAGAGAAGAAATAAAGGAACAGCGGCGGGTGCGCGTCTGTATGTGCTTTTATCAAGATTGGGGATGAGATTTATTAATAAGCTCTAGGACAATGGTCTTTGAGCGGAGCACTTGGCGACGGCGGCGGCGGCGGCGGCACCCACGAGCGCACGGGCAAGTAATGTCTAGCTGCAGTTACTGCCGCCCCATTATCTCAGCCTTGATTTTCCGACCTTGATAAAGAATTTTTGTTTTTTCGAGGCTATTCGATTTATTTCAGGATCATCTTTTTAACGCTTTTTGCGTTCTGCTATCTGCGGGGTAAGATAGAAATATTAATTCCTCCGATGTTTTATGTATGTGTGTGTGTGTGTGAATTTCTTACGAGCATAGGAGACGTTGTATAAATCGTTTGAGACATGTGAATTCAGCGACATACCTTGAACAGAAAAAAAAATAGTCACATTAGATAACTTCGGTGTGTAACAGATCTGGTTAATATATGTACGTAGGAAAATTGTATTTAAGACAGTAGCACTGGAGTAATGATTTGATCTTAACTCGGTAGTATACTATTTCGAGAATTTCTATTTTTGTAACAAACGAGGCTTTGATAATATACGATATATTTGATTTGATTCTAAATTTTACACTTCAAGTGTGAAGTTATGGATTAAAACAGGCTTAAATGATTCAAAGTATTACAGTAAAATGGTTACATCACTAATAAAAGTAATAAATATAATCTTTGACAATAAATAATTACTGAAAAGAATTTATTAAAGTTATCACCACAATTAAATAATTGAAATTGATTGAATTGTAAGATGAAATATATATTTCATTCTTCACAAGTTACTATTATTGCATATTTCACAGCAGTAAAACTGGAAGGGATGATTGCGCTTAGAGATTTTCTAATTATTTTTTTATTTTATTTTTAAATCAGGATTGGACGGTCTGTACATGATATAAGATGAAATCATAAAAAACAGAACCCTAGCAATGGCCCCCCTTAAAATTTCAAAGTAAACCTATGGCATCGAGATGATTTGTACATTGTCTAATATACATAAGTAGAAACAGATGGATGCGGTGAGACGGTTTTTTAAATTTAGTATTATTTTATGCTCTAAATGGAGATGCAGTATTTATAGATTTACTCCTAAGGCGTTATTTAATTCTAATCTGGTTGAGTTTGTCCACCTCTATATGAATTGAACCTTCTAACAATAGATAATTAAACTAGTAAACAATTTATAGCTTATACCAATCATAGTGAACGTCAGAGAGCACTTAAATCAGACAAAGTGTGTTATTGAAAAATTATACATCATAACAAATGACATTGCATCAGAAACTGGAAAATTGATAAAGTATAGAGCTTAAAAAGATCGAAAGATTTGCGAGTACCGTAATCAAGCGTAATTGATTTTTCGAATCAATTGATCGTAACTGCTCTTACGCTCCATCCGTTCGTCTGCACGCGCATTACATCCTCACCCAACTCTCTCAAAAGCTACAAGTCGATTTGGCGCGCTCGGGGTTTTGCGCGACGCTGCACCGATATATAAAACTCGCGGCCGAGAAATGCAGCGCTCGAAGAAAAAGTGTCGGCGGCGGCTGCAGCACGCCGAAGAAGAAGATCGCACTAACGATGCCGCGCGAGGTTGACTCGTCCTGCTGCACCTCCTATAAAAAACAATTGAGTGAGCGATCGATCCATCCTATCCGCGAGGAGTGCAGTTTCGGCAAAAAGCAAATACGTCCCACGGACCCGGGGATACGTGTGTAATGGACATTGTTGCGAGGTGCAGATTTGTTTTCGGCACGGCCGTTGATGTAATTGTAATCGAGCCGCGGCTCTCCGCGTCCTGCTGCCGTGCACTGCACAACTCGAGCATTTCTCCGCGAGATGCCATTTGGGGAAAATGAGCTTGTGCAATGAGAATCACTCTCGAGAGAGCATCGGTAGCAGCGTCATTCCACAACCTTGTAACCCACAAATGTCTTGATTTACCGGGGAGAAGCAAAAACGCATCTAATTCTTCGCTGCGTGACGTCAATGCCAGACCCCTTTTAAATTCATTAAACTCGATACGATTTTCAAGTCGGTCGCTTGAGATACAACTTTACTAACCAACAGTTTAAGTAATTGAAAGGTTGATTCGCTTATTTACTTCAATTATTTTTTTCCAATTTCTTCCGCGATAAATTACAAACTAATTTGTCAAAGGTTGTCATAGTATTTATTAGTAATGATAAGATTATTAACTATTTAACGAACAAAATATTTTTTTATGTAAAAATAAATATATAAATTATAAAAAGTAAATCTTACGCATTAAACATGAAATTAACTAAACAATCATAAGAATGTCATTAAAAAATTGTACAAATATAAAATCTCTTCTCAATAGAGAAAATTGAGGACCGTCCATTTTTTTTCAGAAAAAACGTAATCTAAAGTGCACGGTAAACGAAGCAATCCCAAAACTCTGGACAAACATGTATTCGCCATTATTGCGAGCCTCGCACATAAAGCGGCGTCCAAAAGCAGAATCCGCATGTTTTCTGGCGCAGTCGAGAGGCAATGCCACTACAGCAGGATTGGTCAATCTCGGAGACTCGGCATTTACGACGGCATGTACATGATCTTGATTTCAAGACCGGGTTTGCTCGGCTCAGAACTCCGAAACTCGCAGCGTAGGTGAGAGAGACAGCACTTCACAGAAAGAGAGAGAGGTGTTGAAAATGGTAGTCGTTAGCGAGACGGGCTGCAATTAATCCCCCGCGACTAACGAGGGTTCGCGGTAGCCGCGCTGTCATCTCAAAATCCGTTTAATCCGTCCACTTTAATCGTGACTCCGATCCTCTATACGCTCCCTTCCTATACACGCGCGCGCCTCCGTATATGCAAACCTCGCCCTGCAGGACAAAGACGCATTGGTGTCCCGTTGGGTTTACCCTCCCTCTCCCTCGCCAAAGGAACGATCGATCGATCGATCACACCGAAAAACACTTGTAAGCAAGTATGACCTAATTGTCACGTCTTGTATACATCTGCAGCGCACAAAAAAGTCATCACAATTAGCATTACAATAAAAACAAAACCGGTCATATATTCATTTTCATAAATACATTATAGCGCAGGCTTTCGATACCTTTTTGTCCGCGAATATTTATTTGAAATCACGTAATCCGTACGCCGCTGAGGCAGCAGTAACAACTTTTACGGGGGCCTCGTGGTATACCTACTATAAACCTTGCGATTGATACATGCACGAATGTGTGTGCGCGCCCCATTAAGAAAGTATTTGTAATTTCGCATTCTCCGCCTGCAGTACTTTCGCGAGTCGGGAGTAAGCATTTTTCGGCGCAATAACTTCGAGCCGCGGATCTGTTTATTTACATTTATTCGAATAAAAGTACCATTTACAAGAGCTGTTTTAATTAAATTATTTAGTGCCTGGGTCACGTGCGCGCGCATTCAGTTGCTTTATATACGAGGAAAAAGTTGATTCGTCAGACAATGTATCCCCCGAAAAACTGCTGCATGAAGACCTACTTCTACTTTCCAAAATTTAATTTCCAACGTAATCGAGAATTCCATTATTGGCAATCGCGTATTTTACATCGCAGGAATTCAAAATTTGGTACTTAAAAAAAAAGAAGAAGCGACGCACCAAACTCAAGGTGTTTATGGAAAGGCAGAGAAAAACTATTCCCAGAAATAACATTTATACAGTAATCGATGAGTTTCGTAGAAAAGCAGCAGCGCCTTTCCAAACACAACTCCTCGCGCGCGCGCGCGCTCGAACGTCGTCATTGATACTCGAGCGTACATCATGTTTATTGCAGTCAGCAACAGCAGCGAACCAACTCTCTATATCTTGTAAAGAAAAAAAAGTAACGCGCAAGAAGAAGGAAAAAAGTGCCGAACGAGCCCAACGAAATTCCAGCGCGCAAAGCCGCTAGCTCCTACACAATCCTATGCAAGCACCGCGAGTCGTTTGAAATTTCGAGTTCATCGGCGCTCGTAAAAATCGCTCGCGAATCGCGCAACACAATTTGCCGGGGCGATATATTGTGACGATGAGTGCCATGGCGGCGGCAATGGTGTACGCTCGGCTATCTTGTCGCGGGAGGACTTTCTCGAGTGGTCCCCTCTTATAGCTTCTCGCGCGGATTTTGTCATTGCGTTATGGAGGCTTAAAGAAGCCGCCGCCGCCGTCGCTGCTCGCGCCAGTTGCGCAAATATCTGCAGCGGTTCCAAGTGTTACGCACTACAGCTGAGTGAGAGAGAGAGAGAGAGAGGCTGAGCGCACGCCAGGGTACATGGCCGTCTGGTTGCAACTTTGTGCCCACCTTACCTTCACTCTTCGTGGCGCGCGCTCGCGCACGTTCCTTCACTCTCTCTCTCTCTCTCTCGCACACTCCCTCGACAGATTCGTCTTAGGACTTTTAAGAATCTTAACGGCCCGCGGGATATTCGAATCCCTCGCGCCACTCGCGATAGCGCGGCCATCTTGTATGTGCTCAAAGGAGATGCCGGAAACTTTGATGAACACCGCTGAAACTATTAACGCACCGCCGATGCGGCGATCGTGTGTATGTGCTAACGTCTGCATTAACTTGATTATTTATCGTCCTGTTTGTCTCTATCTCTCGTTCTTTCCTTTCCTCTTCCCTTCTTAATAGATTAGTTGATTCAGCTTGATGTGCTTACATTGTAATGAAGCAACGACTTATAAGCCGATATCGATAAGGTGCGGATTTTCTTAGTCGCGTGTTGGTTGCGTTATGCAGATTTCTTATACTTTATGCGGCTTACCTGCGATGCTCTTGGCGTTTGAGCAATCTTGTGTATCTGTACTATTGTGCGTTGCAGAATGAGGCTTTTAATGAAATATATATATTTTGTAGTTTTAACTTGGCTGATTACGGAAACAGTGTATAAATGTATGGGCATCGATATCTAATGAATGGATGATATAAAATTATTGATTTTCAATGGGATTTATACTATCTTCGATTAAGTATTGACACCTTTCGTATAGATTTCTATAATAGAAACTTCACTATCTATTAAAAATATAAATTATGAACTAAAATGCTGAATTTATTGCAACAAGCAATACAAATACTGCTATCTATATTCTTACATAAAATATTTTATATAAAATACTAATTAATTATTTGAAATGTCATTTTCGGAGAAATGAACTTCATTAAGTAATACCAATAATAAATAAATAAATAAATATTAAATTTGTGCACTTTGAGAATCGGAAAGAGCAAAAAAACGAAATCACCCCAATCTTTGCATTTATTAACGGTATTTATTTAGCATGCATGCGTGTATACACGCGAAAGAAGCTGCACAGGCCCTCGGGCTTAACAAGATAACGCGTGCATAAAAGCGTTCGTTACGCGCGCCTAACATAAAAGAGCAATTAATAATCAGGGAATTTCTCGGAAAGCAACAATGCGAGCGGAGAAAATCGAATAACGAGTGCAGCAGCAGCGGCGGCAGAGAGCAGCCCGACAAGAAAAAAAAGAAACAGAAGCAAATAATAAGAGGAGCGTCCCTCGCGAAAGGAGAAAAATGCAAATCGCGCGCGCGCGCGCCTCTTCTCTCCAGCACAAAGAGGAATGAGAAAAGTAAGAAAGAAAGAAAGAAAAGAAGGAGAGAAGGAAATAGGGCCCTGACCCGGTTTCTCATCCGCGACATCGTCCACACGTGTCCTCTCGCATCTGTCCTCTTCAATAAGAATCGGCGCATTATCAACGCACAACAGCAGTAGCAGCATAATCAAGATATCGCAGCTCATACTGCAAGATAAACATCGATGCGCCGCGGGTACAACACACACGCATACACCCACACACAGACGCACAAGCACCGACGCGACACCCACGCTTCAAATGGTCTCGCTAAAAAATCCGCGGATCGTAAAGTGCCTGCAGGAGCTGCTGCTGCTGCTGCTGCTGCTTGCTTTATGAATGGGCTTTCGCCGAGCGATGGGACCTGCAGCAACTCGCAGTGTATACGTATGTATATACATAAGCGTGCGCGCGAGCGTGAAAGTCTTTAGGCGATCGAGCTCCTCGATATGCTCGTTAATTGAACGAGGAAACACGTGTTAGGCGCGCACGCTCGCTTACTCTCTCGCTCGCGAGCTCCATGCGCCTTTTTTCTTTTGATACAAATCTCTTTGAGCAACGAGTGAGAGAGCGCGAGTACACAGGAGTCTGTATAGGCTGATGGCGAGGAGATAACGTTGCAAGCTGAGGATGGGGCCTTCTGCTGCTGCTCGGCGGCAGCGACGTGTTTATCGAGACGTTGGCTGCGTTGTTTTTCAGCTTTATAACCTGCTAAATGCTTTATATCGATGTACGCGTGTGTGCATAATGGTTGATTACGTTGGCGAAGCGCGTGTGCAGCTTTCGAGGATTGGCTTGATAGCGCTAATATACTTTACGCTATCACGCGGGGAGCTCTCATGGTGTATACGTAAGTTTTATTGATGTAACCATTGCTGATTCTTTCGTTTTTTTTTGTTCATTACTTACGACTGCGGAAATATCTGATTGAGATCTGAAAGCTTCTAAGTCCGATATAGTTTTCTTTCCTTTGTGCAGATAAACATGTACTTGACTATTTTGTGCACTCTTAAATATCTTTTTTTTTTAAGTTCTTTTCTGATTATTAACTAAGGGATTACGAGATCTTTTGATACTTATATCCTGTCTGGCAACACTATAAGTGAAGATAAACCAATTGATTCTTGTGTATATAGGTGCAATCAATTTATGTTTATTATTAATTGATGATATATAGTTAATTCTGGGTTAAACTTATGTAAATATAAAATAAATTACACATCGAAAGTAACATTATCAGATTTTATTGCTTTTAAACTTATATTAATTTGATAAATAATTCGTTTTAATAAGTGCGACTTACAATTTTTAATTTGCCAAACTTTACAAACGAGTTAAGGTTAAAATCTTAAAATAATAATTAATGTATTCGCGAAAAACTCGTAAATGCATTTTATGAAATGAGATATACTACAGCGCGTGTATACGAGCAAAATTATAAATATGACGCCAAGATTACGAGTCGAATCATAATATGCGCAATGAAAGCCCGCAATGGAAAAAAATTAATTTCCCCGCATTAAACCAAGTTGTCAGTATTACACAGCATGTTTTTCTGAATAAATAAATTTGTCCGAAAAGGCGTTTGATTTACAGGTTGACATTTTTTACCGCGATATTTAAACGGCTTAATAAAAGTATAATTACGAAAATATCGCTTTAGAATACACTGCTTTCGTTCGCGAGTTGCGTTTTATCGCGTTCTTTTTATTGTTCGCAGTACCTGGCGAGTGTAAATAACGAAATATGAAGCCTTGACTTTCTCGGTAAGTAAATGACGAAAGGAAGGCAAAAGGAGTCAAGAAACAGCAGCAGCGGTAGCGGAACAAAGAAAGAAATAAAGGAAATGCGGACGATGCGGAGATTAGGCAGTTCAAGAGTGAAACATGCGCTCAGGCGCATATGCATATAACGGTCAAAAAAAAAAAAAAAGAAAGAAAGGGACTCAAGGGGGAGGCGAAAAACGTGCGCGGAAGAACTGCACAGTAAGCGAGGAAGTAGGGCCGTCGGACGAGTGCATGTACGCGGTGAATCAGAAGCGGTAGCGGTAGCGGCGGCGGCGACCCTTACGTAATCGGTGAACACGCACAATCTGCGTCGGATATCACTTTGTAGTCCGGCCGCGACGAAACCTGCCCTATCTGATCTCTCTCTCTCTCTCTCTGTACTTCTCCAACGCATTCTCTTTCTTCTTCAACCCTTTCTTCTCTCTCTCTCTCTCTCTCTCTCTCTCTCTCTCTCTTTCTATCTCTCTCTTTCTCTTTTCACTTTGACTCTGTATTTCATATTGCGTTCGTGAGACTGCGATTTTCTATAGCAAGGCAAGATATCAACTAGTATCAGATTCCTATTGTTAACTTCTCTATACGGCCAATTGCATTAGTTAATAAAATCTATAATATCAATTTTGGTACTGTAATTGCTTCGTTATTGAATGGAAAATATAAAGATTGCCGATGTCCCAAATAGATAAGTTGCGTGATGTTTTACTTCGAATTTTGGTAGCTTGTGTTGAAACAAATAAAGACGAATTTTTTCTTTTTTTCATCGAAACCAAAATTCACATAGATGCATATCTATATATAGAAAATTATAAAAACTTTAAACATTCTATAGATCTTAAAATTATTGCTTTTGTTGCAAGTTTCTGTTCAAGAAAAAATAAATGAATCGGAGCACACATACGCAGTTCAATATTTAAACGAGAATAAATATATTCAAAGTATTAAGTAAAAAAATACAAAAGTAGACCTGTTCTCGCTTGAACGGCCTGAACGCAAGTGAAGTCCCTCGTGCCACTAGCTCGCAGCGGCACAGACAACGACAAAACTTAGCCATCCTATCGTCGGCAACGCCACCGATCGATCGATTACCAAATTCATAAAATTCACCTCCAACCACTTGAAAGAAAAATTTATTTTTTGATTCTATATCTATTACAGTAAAAAAAATTGATTTTTCCAAGTCACGCAACTTCCCTATTCAAGCAATGTCAGCTATTTGTGCTCATAATTTACTATAGAAGTGAATAATTGTGACATCAAAGCTGCGATAAAATCTAAAAGTCAAATATCGTTTCGTTCGCGGCACAAAGATATCCAATATTCTACCAAACATTATTTTATTCTTTATCGTACATAAAAATCTACATTGCGCACGTGAAACTTTTATTATTATCATTGTAACTTCTTTTATTCCTGAAGTATAGTGTGCGCGTCAAGATTTTATCGCGTTGTGTCGCGGGTGATATTTTTCCCGTTGACTTTTTAATTCTGCTCGGTTTAAATTTATAGTATCGAGGTAAGCCCGCACTGGGACGATAAGAAATGAGTGAAAGGTTCGTAGAAGCGGCCACATTACGTAGTGTGTTCCAGTAGAAATATTATATGCCGAAAAAATCGTCTTATAAAAATGACTATGTACGTCAGTTATGGTAAAAAAGTACCACAGTACCGCAGTCATTTGTGGTATAAAAATTGCATCGAATTTATATTACAATTTTGGGCCGTGTGCACATAATCGCCTTTAAAACACACTGCGGCCCGACAATTTGACCAGCCGCGCCAAATTAAAAACAGACACGCGGATGCACTGATGAGCTATACGAAAACTTTATCATAAACTTCAACGCGATTTTCCCAATAATCTTGAGGTTCGCGCGCGCGCCAAAATTATCCGCTATTTACAGTCAAGCACGCCGCATAAATCACACGGCCGCTGATCTCAAATTCGAGTATTATTGAAATAAGCGCAGGAGCAGCAGCAGGTGAGTCGCACAGGTATCAATTTCCAATCGGCTCGTCCCATTAATCGAATAAAGTATAATATCTGCGGCGTGAGCTTCATCGCACACCGCACGCATTTTGCGGGGCGACGCTTAAAATTACCAATTTTCTCATTTATCGCCGGGGAACAAACATCGGGGCCAAAACGTACGTTGGAGCGTAAAAAAGCCAAGTTACAGGAGGGCAGTGGTCATTTTTCATGGGCAAAAAACTCGCAACAAAGCATCTTCTTCCTTTTTTCTCTCTCTCTCTCTCTCTCTCTGCTTTCTTGGCTCTTTCACTCGCTCGGAGGATGAGCGGCGAGAAACACGACGCATCCAATATAAGGCCGCACGTGAAAAATGTAATACCCCGCTGAAAAGCTGGGGGTACGCCGTTATTTACAATATTATCCTTGGATGCACCACAGCAGCAGCAGCAGACTCTTTCAAAGTATGCGCGCATCGCATTATATAGCAGCGCCCGATCGGCTTGCCTCATCTTATACATATACCCCGCATATACTCTCTCGCGGAAGTAGGTATCGTGCTGTTACTCCTCCCCTCTCTCCCTCTCACTCTTTCCATCTCTCTCTTGTGCAGGCCTTTCTCTGGTTGGTAGAAAGAGCCGCTTGATTTACGGGGAAATCGAGGAGACCCCGTGTTACGCGCGCGCGCGGAGGAAACGCCGCGCCGGCCGGGCCGCATGAAGTAATCTCTTGTCAGATCATAATCGACTGTCTTCGGCTGCGAGGGCTGCGCACCTACATATATGACACGCCCGAGAGCGAGCCGAGAGCGAGTATATATAAGCTCTAGAGAGAGAGAGAGAGAGAGAGAGAGAGAGAGAGCGCCGAGTAGTATGTAACCCTTTCTTCCCTCTCTCGGTGCCTCACTCGCCGCCGCTTCTCATCTCCGAGCTGCTCTTTCTCTCTTTTCCTTTCTCCCTCGTCTCTTCTTTCTTCTTCTTGTTGGAACGTATGCTTTTGCGGATCCCTGGATGTATGCAGGATTCTGCTGCTATGCAGACTTATTCCAGTCGATTGCTTTTTGAGTGCTAAGGACGTTGCTCGGGCTTAATCTCGCAAGGGCTTTTTAGCGTGAATTGACGGTTCGAGCTACTCAGGACAATCTTTATTTATAGAATGAAGTTATTGTGCACAAATGTTCATTTACGAAGTGTGTATAGATTACAGTAGTTTATTGAAAATAGTTATGATTACATTATGAAAGAATATTAATTGCAATTACCAAACAAATCCACGGTAATTAGATTATACAAAATCATTTTAGGAAATATAAATATTTGTCAATATATGTAAAAATAAAAAATATTTGATTCATGGTTTTCCATTTAAAAAAAGACTGAAATGAATAGATTATAATAAAAGCTCTCTGATTATAAAAGACATCACTTTAAATTGATACAAAATTACATTTTGTTATAAAATTCACTACGTTGATGTAACTTGATTTGTTCATTTTGTTAATTGTTATTCTTGTATGATTTCATAAATAAAAATTTTAGATGCAAAAAGTCGGATTTCATGAAATCCATCATGAATGATTCTTTCAGAAATCTAAAGGCGGGTACATAATAATAATGGAAAGTTTCTATAGCAATCGTATGCAACAAAGGCTTTATTTATTTAGAGCTTAAAATCGATTTAATTTAATCATACATTTTTATTTCTTTAACTGTAGCATGAGAAATGAAAAAGAATTTTACTTCAAATCTATGACTTACATAACATGTCTGTATCTACTTCCATTTTTTTATTTATGAATTAACTTTCCTTAAGTAATCACTGACATTTGCCGCGTAGATCAAAAAAATATAAGAAGGCAACATTTTACAATGATGTGCACAGACACACTCTCAAATGGTTCAATTAGATATTGTCGCTCTTACAAACGATCTGCGCATCGAAATTAGCATTAAACGCACCGTTAACCATTATACAATAATTGCTCGGTCGATTCTCTCGGTCGGTAATAATAATAGCCGTAATTCCGCTCCCCGACGCGATTAAATAAAGGTTAACCTCGAGAGAGAAAAAAAAGAACTCATCGCTCCGCGAGACTGAAATAAGCGCATGCACACACTAAAAAAGTATCTCGGGCTCGCACGGGAAATAATTAAAAACAAATATATTCGCGTCAGCCGTACACTTTACCTGGTCTCGAGCCAAGTGTATATAACGCGCAGCTCTCTCGCCCAGGTGCGTTAAAAAACAAGCGGCGCAAGTGTAAATATTCACTCGCCTCTCTCCCTCTCTCTCTCTCTCTCCCTCATTTTGTATACGTATAAGCGCGCACGGCGAGTCGTTTAAAAGCAAAACAAAAAAAAAAGAGAGAAAAATCGACATCGGCAGCGCGCAATATCAATTACGCGACGATTCTCCCTCTTCTGCTCCCCCCTGGTCTCGCTGCTTTATCGGTCGACGGAATCAAGTGGACGCGCCGAGCGCCGAAATCAATCAAGACTCCGGCCGCCCGAGGTAGGTGAAAAAAAGGCGAAAAACCTGCGGGGCAGGAGGAGAGCAGGAGGAGGCACGAGTGGCCCTCGGGCCCACGGGATTAATCGAGTTGTTTGCCGAAGAGCCGGCTTTCCCCGGGCGTCGCGTCCTCCTCCTCCTCCACCTCCACCTTGCGAGCAAAGCCATTTCGACTGTCTCGTAAATCGCGCTCTCTCGCCCGCCTTTTTTTTTCTCTCCTTTTCTCCATACCAGTGTGTGTGCGAGCTAGGGATTTTCCGACGCGTCGTTCCAAACGATCGTTTTACGAAGGGAATTTGCGGAGGCATCACGACGGTGGCTCTATGCGCTAATTTCTGCCAGCTTCCCGGTGTGTCGGTACAAACCTTCAGCTTACGGGATTCCGATTATACGCAGCTACGGGTACAGACGCGTCTTGAAGATATTCGGCTTGTACTTCGCCAGACGAAGCTGCCCCGATTTATATCGGTTCGCTATCGTCTTTATGACACACCCAAGTACACACATATACAGAGAGACGCGTCTTAATTGATGGCTCCTTGCACCCGCGCTCGACCAATGATTAATCAAATTACAAAACGTATGTTAAATAAATGCGCGCGCTCGCTGTATATATATAGCAGGCAAATAAAAAAAAACAGGGTATAAACATTGTAAGGCACTTTGCACAGGCTGTATGACCGCTCGCCTTTCGCGACTATACGCACCACTCACCGATATTTTCTTGACCGTTAATTTGGGTAATTAATATACGAAGCTTATGCTTGGGCGCGCGCCGAGTATGTGTGTTTCTCGTCGTCGGCAACCGAAATGAGAGCGAAAAAACCTACACGCGCGCTATTGCAGAACACGATACGCAAAAGTTATGGTATACGCGTTTTAAACAAACTCTCGTCCGACTCGTAAAAATTTGGATGTGTGCGGGAGCAGCGGAGCTGAGCCAAAAAGGAAAAAAAAGGAGAAGGTAGGTGCTTGTAATCCCGCGGGCCGAAGCCGCACGTACATCGGTGATAAAGAGCATTTTTATAACTCGGAATTATACCAAAGACCGCTAATGATGGAGGGGGTAAGGGCCCCGGTCAATAAATTTAAAATTTAATAAGTCAAAAAGTCGAAATCTCGCGCGAGTTAGTAAAGCAAGCAAACTTCCCGCGGGCTTTAATAATAAATGAACTCCTCGGGGCGGTTAATGCGAAAATTCAATTTATTAAAAAAATATACGCAGGGTATTAAGTATCCGCGATTATTACTTAGAAAATATATCGTGGCCCGCGTGCGTTGCGTAACGCCCGAGCCCAACGACTTTCTCTCACCCGCTGCAGCCGCACATTTTACAATCTGTAAATATGTTAATCGCGTAAATAAATTAAAGGAGAGTAACCCAAAAAGAGCTTATAGCAATGATAATTTACAAGTATCTGTTACACAAATGTGTAATTATTTGAGCATAAATCACGCCGCGCTGCGGAGCAGCTGTTGCAGCGAATATTTTGCATTTAAAAAATATGGATTCGGATGCTGCGCGCCGAGCTCTTATAAGCCAAAATGAGCGCGCGTGTCTGGTAGTAGAGCGAAGCAATCATTTACCGCGGCGGATAACTTTCATTCAATGCAGGGAGCGTCATCTAAAAATAAATAAATCACGCGTTCGCGATTAAGAGGGAATATTAAATTTGCGGAAGTGAGCCACTGAAGAGAGCAGGGCGTGTCGAGTCCGACGACTATACACACACATGCACGCGCAAAACCTGTCCACTTTGAGTTAACGAAATTCTCCCTCTGCGAATCGCAGCGAACAGTACGCATATATAGCCTCGTTTATTAGTTCTGCCCTCCCATCGAGATTCGCGCATTTTCATCGCTTCGTAGTCATTACTGCACACCGATGGGATAACGGCCTCAGCGCGTTGATTATCAAACGACCGGTGCACACATTACACGTATACAGCGAAGCCGGTCGATACATGTGGATCAGTGGGTGAGCCCCGCGCGATTAAGTCCGCGTAGGCGTATAGCTCGTCACAGGCGTGGGCGCAAAGCAGCGGGGCTCTTGTTTCGCGCGCGCGCGATCCGGTGAGAATCGCCCCGCTAATACGGGAGGTTGGTAAACAAACTTAACGAGCCTGCACGAGCCGCGCTCGCGTTAGCCGCGTAAGCGCCTATATACGAAGACGCCTCGACCCAGAAAGTGCTGATGCTGTGCAATATGCGGCCTTTGCCGAGCTTGAGCGCGAGTTTACTTGAGGCCGAGTCTGGTGTGCCTGTATATACTGATATCGTGGATGCGTTGGCTTGGCTTGGATGATGAGCTTTGATTCTTTTGGAGGTTCAAAAACTGCTGGAAATGAATATCTTAGGCCTGTTGGGCCAAATGCTGCCTTTTGTCTTTCAAGTATAGTTTGAAATAGAAATGTCTTAAGTTTCACTTCTTTTTTACCCTCATTATTTTTCTGACGATTTTTAAGAATTTAATGCATTGAAATATGTTTCAAATATTCTTATATTAAGAGAAACTATACCTATACATTTTCATACATATTTATAGTCTAATTTAGTCCATCAATGAAATTCGTTTACACACGAATATACAAGACTAATAAATACAAAATATTGACAAAATGATGAAGTATAAAATTTTTACGGTGACGTAATATTAAGAATATTTATTGAAAAATGTAACAAAATAACAACAAAAAAAAGTTAAGACAGCTGTAACTTTTTTTTATAACCCAAGTTCAAACATTAAGACATGAATCTACATTGCACAATCTTTTGCTTATATATGTATAAAATATGTACTTCGAAACGATGCAAGCCCCAAAATTAAACAGCTTTGATTAATTACTTTTTACATAATGTAAGGTTAAAACACTGTAGGCTACATCTCGCGCTATGAATGTTTTGGAAATGTGATATCCGTCTTAAATACCTGCACCAATTTTGCAAGACACCACAGGGAGAGCAAGCGATTATAAACAAGAGCGCGCCTCGTGCTAAGGCGAATCTCACTTGGCGACTTCGTAATTTCGGCGAAATTAATGCGCGCTTAAACCTTGTAAGTAAGATTTTCAACAACACTGCGCTGTCGCGAGATGCGGCGCTGCTTAAGCCGTGTTATTGAACGCACGGGCATTTTGACGCGGTAGCTGCCAAAATTTTCAGGTTTAAAATAAGCGCAGCGGTAAAGGCTCTTTTGACGCAACCGCGCGACGACGCCGTCCCCCCCCCCCCCCCCCCCCC
>UELV01178709.1:36708-47919 GCA_900490015.1 Megastigmus stigmatizans | reverse complement strand
CCCTCGTATCCTTCGAGGTCTCGCTCCCCCTTGCCGGCGACATTTACCGAGACATTTGGAAAATTTCGTCCGGCTCTTTGAAATTCTCGCTTTTTCAACAACCATCAGAGAGCGAACTCGCAGAAATTCACGATATGGCCCGGCGCGCGCACCGGTAATAAAGGTGAGACAAAGTCTCGAAGCCGCGTGCGCTTGAACTTTCCAATGCGGTGATTGATTATATTCCAACGGTCGCGGCGTCCTCGGATCTTCTTTTTTACCCGTGGCAGAAACGACGACGCAATAAGAGGGCATCTCTCACGCGAATCCTCCGTGCTTTACGTCACTTTAATTCGATAAGTATCGAAAGTCATCGGCGTATGTACGCAGCGTCGGCGGCTGCTTCTCTCTCGCCGCGGCGTGGAAATCGAAAAATCGAAAGCCGCATCCAGCAGCAGAGCGCCAATCGGCCAACCTGAGATCTTCATCGCCATCAATTTCGCGCTGCGCTGATTATTAGCGGCAATTTATTATTCGGCAATGACGTTCCCGCCGTAGCGCGCGCGCAGCCTGTAAGCCTTGTCGATTCTCCCCGCCCCCTTTCACCCCCCCGCGAGAGCGCGTATATACGTATATGGCGTCCCTTTTTTAAAATCGGGTCAGAACGATTACCGCCTCAAACGTCCCATTCTGCGCGGCGCAGTTTGTCTTATGCCGCGCGCGTCGCCGTAAACGGCCGCCGCGATTTTTATGGCGACATCGATAAGAACAAATGTACTCGCTTACGCTGCACCCGAGTGCTTTTAACGAAATAAGGGCCCATCTCTCTCTCTCTCTCTCTCCTTTTTGTCTTTCCCCACAAGGAGTATCTCGCTGCTGTTGTTGTTGCTCAAGCCAAGCTGTGACGCGTGTTCGCACTCGCATTGTTGTCGCGATGGTATATTGGAATTAAAAACCGAGAGCAGTCGATTTCGGTGGCGTATATAAAAACGCTCTTATCGCTTCTGAGTAAAGTCCCACACAAATTTTCGGAAAGACAATATAGAATCAATTTTATACCGCGAGAAATCGGCATAAAACCGCCCGTAACCGATTAACCTCTCTCTCTTCTTCTTCTTTTGTAAGAGAACTGCTCGTTTCTTAATGCACGATTCGCGTTGCGAGAAAAGCTTTTTACCGAGATATATATATATATAAAAACAAACGCGATTTATATTGCGCAAAAATATATCAAAGTCGTGGTCTCGCGAGGAAGTGACTGAATAAAAGTTTCGCTTTTGATATAAAAACCAAAATTACGTACAGTCGTTTTAATTAAATTAATTAGTTGGAGCGTATAAATGAAAAATTGCATCCGTTTAATGAGACAAATGAAATATTAAGCGAGATCGCGTGCACGCGTGCAAATTTACGGCGTTGAAATACACCAGGCGTCAAGCTGCGATTTAATTGTGCTTTGTGAAAATCTCGCCGAAATGCAATCGTGAATGAGGACCTATGTAGTTTTCGACAATCGAAAAAGAATGCAATGGCTTTTGGTAGTAAATTGTCCTTAAACCTTGGATCGACATGATAAACTTTATTTAAACATTTAACGTTTACTTTTAGATTCGGTATGCAAGCTGCACGTTATGTCGATAGATAAAATGTCAATAATCTATTAGAAAAAATCCTAATTTCTGCTTTTGCTACTGAACTTTTCACAAATTTATCGACGTTAAATATGTTTTTTTTTACTCGACTTGAATTCGTTAATTTCAAGCTTGATCCATAAGCCCCCGATAAATGATAATAACCTTTTATTTATTTCATGTCTCTAACAATATTACTTTCTTTTCAAAATACATTCATTTATTCTTATTTCTATGTAGCTATGCATTACATTCTGTCCATAACAGACGAAAGCTAATCGATTACGATTAAAATTGATAAACGTTACTCAACAAATCTTGAATTCATCTTTTTCACAACTTTCTCCAGGAAAGAAAAAAAAGAAAAGGAATAACAATTTTGTTATCACCTACGCAATACGGCCACATCTCGCCCACCATCCGTCACGGAATATCCCCCAAGAATCCCCTACCCTACAGGCATCATATACTTTCCCATAATTACATTCCAATAATTGCCCCGCAACCTTTTCTCCGTCATCTTTATTCTCCCTCTCCGCCTCGATATATATACAGATCCCGAGTCCGTTCGTCTTCGGTTCTCTGCACAACAGCCAACGCGCGTCTTTTTATTTTCGCACCATTTTGGGAGCAAACGCCGTGGCACTTTCGCTCGGTTATTATAGTTTAATTCGCGAGATATGCGCGTTGACGCAACACACACACACACACACATCGACTCTCGCGCTCGCGCAATTAGCCGGGCGAGACGTTACGGGAAGCTTATCGATCGAGCTGCCTCTCCGCCAGTGCATGGCACCCACCGCAAAAAGGCTTCTCTTACTCTTCTCCCCCACACAGATGCGCGAGAGGACGGCGCGGCACATAACGAAGCTGCCAGCTACCTTATTCCACGTGTGCGCGCCGCGCGTTTCGAAAAACAGGATCTTACGTGATGAGCATTGCTGCTTTAGCTGTTGCTCGGAGAGCTGCAGTGTCGAGCCGCGCATTTTGACGGCTTTTCCTTCTCTCCTTCTCGTTCCTTTTTCAATCTTCTTTTGCAGGGACTCGATTTTTAATAATGCCGCGGCTAAGGACTGTCTAACCATTATTTCTGCTTGATTCCGCTTCATTGCATATCGCCGCTCGTGCATTGTGCAATTATTGTATTTTCAAACAGACAATTTGGCCCGTAAGAGCTACTTAAGTATTTAGGCTCTCGCTTAATAGAAGCGGCCGAGCCATCGACCTACCCATATGCAATTTTTGCGTGATTTTAGCAATTTACGCACGCGACCGCGAGAAGCTGTTCCGATACTATATATACACGTTATATACACGTGATCGTTTTGTTTGACCAGCCGAAATTAAAAGAAGCGGCGATAAAGCCGAGAGGTGCACTGCAATTTTTCATCACTTCATTTTAAGAGGGGAAATAAAGTGTTGGATACGGGCGCAGGGCGCGGTCGAGCCCGCGGGCCTGGTATGCCGACGAGCTCTTATACTCGCCTCTGCTAAATCACAGCAGCGAAATCTTCACGAAATTTTAAACTTTATGTCCTTTTTGTTTCACCTGTGGTTTTGTTAACTGACTGTTACACTTTTTTTGCGTTTATTGCTTCATCGAAAGGAAACCGATCGAATTATTCGAATACATTTTTGTGAATATATATATATATATATATATATCTTTTATGCAATGCATACCGTTACTACAAATTCTTCGTTACGAAACGCAGAGAGCAGTTAATAATAAAGTGGTAAATTCCAGTGCGAAGTTTCAGGCGATAAAACGTGTTTTTCAATAAAAACCCGATTTGGGGAGTCAAAGATCGACCAACAGGATTATCACCTTTGCACACGTACATATCGGATCCTCTTCACCTTTTCACTTTACCCGAAAAAAAAATTGGATACTCTCGAAGATGAGAGAAGGGAAACGGGAAAGAAGAAAAAAAAATGGACCGTGAAAAAAAAAAGAAACAAAAGAAAAGAAAGCTTCGCAGTAACGTAACGAAGCTCTCCGCGAAATCAGGCGAGGGAAGAAGGTATAAGACGACTCGTCGGAGTGAAAGTCAAAAAGCCGATCGGAAGAAGCGCGATAAGAAGCGAGGCAGAGCCGGCGATTATATATATACATATATATAGCGGTGTAATCACGGCAAGGATCGCGGGTCTCGCGGCGCATCGGCATCAACGTCGTCGTCGTCGTCTCTCGCGTATATAGCGGGTCCGCTCCCGCGCGCGCTGCACACATAACGTATTCATAGTGCGGCAGATCTGATAGCGGGCCCCCAGAACAAATGTGCTAATGGGGACCCCATATGTATATATATGTATACCGAACGAGCGCGGAAGGCTTGGCCACTGAGCTGTTATTACTCTCCTCGTCGTCGTCGTCGTTACTGTCTGACGACCTTGTGCACCTTCTCTCTCCACGATCGCTCATCCTTTATATATATGTATACATATAGTCGCGTACATTTTAATTAACCCAATTAAAGTGCATTTGTCCCCCTCTCCGCGCGTTTTTGCGCGAGCGAAATTTATGGCAGGATCTCGCGGAGGAGGCTTGTAATGAAACGATTTTTTTAAATACTCCCACCCGCCCAGTCTCTGTAATTTCCGCTTTTCTCCTTTAAAAAAAAGTCCGCCATCGCGGGTTGTTTTGTTGCTTTGATTAGCGGCCCCCGGTAACGAGTATATATGCATGACAGGCTAAGTTTTTAATTTTAATGTATTCATCCTTGCTGCCTGTCCCGGTATAATTATTTTAACGAAAATGTGCAATTTTCCTGGATTTACGATTTTTTAATCGAAGGAATATAGGTAGCGATTAAAATTTAAAATTTCGTGCTCATGGCAGTGCAGAATCTTGTTTACATTAGATTGGGACAGAGACAGTTCAATAACGGGTATATACCCGAGTAAGGACGTAAATCAAAAATTGATTTTAAACCGCGAAAGCTTTCCTTTATTCATTATGCAAACAGGATTATAATTGTGTATACATACGGGCATCGATGAAAGAAAAAAGAAAGAAAGAAAGAAAAAAAAGGAATCAAGCGATTCCCCCTCGCGATATTTTCTTCTTTGCAACGGCGCGGCTCATTAATGAATTCATAACGTGTTGAGCCGCAATAAGAGCCGAACCGCCGTCGCTGCGTTTAAATCACCCGCGCGCATAGCGATATCTCATTATTAAATAATTCCCGCTGCAATAATAACACACAAAGTCAATATAGCCCGAAGAGAAGTAAACGAGGTAGAGCGCGACGAGAGAGACACCAATTGAAATCGGCTACTAATGAGTTTTTCTTTATTAATCGATACATATCACACTGCGCGCGCACCCATACTTCTATATACGCATGCGAAGGCGTAATCAATTCGAAAACCCCGCGCGCAAACGTGACTCGGTTCAATTTTGCGGCAAAAGGCAATTAGCGCCCGAAACAGTCGGTAAATCCCGTCAAATGAAGCAGTAAATACCACGGGGAAAATTTAAAAAGTACTTTATATAGCTTGGCGAGTGTATATATAGTGCCCTGCACACGCGCACCACTCGGGTGAAAATAATTCAGCTCGAGGTGGTGGTAGTGGAACGATCGAGTGCACGGAGAAAGAGGACATAAACGTACGGACACGAGAGTGTTGCCGAGAGAGTGATTTTGCTGCACGTAACATCGGACTCGAAAAAGAAAGGAGGTGGAGGAGGGGAAGAAGTAGGAGACGAATAAGCTGGCGCGCGGGTGAGGACGCGACTCGAAGCAGAAGAGTGAAAGAGAGAGAGAGAGAGAGAGAGAGAGAGAGAGAGAGAGAGAGAGAGAGAGGAGGATGAGAGGAAAGAAAGCCGGCCAGAGCTCGAGCATTACATTATTTACCAGTCACGTTATCGGGGCTGCGATCTACCCGCAGCCAACACACACGTCAGAAAAGAGAAAAAGAGAGCAGCAGCAGCAGCAGCAGCTAAGCCCCGGCGCACTCTTGTAAACGCTGTTAAGCGCGTGCAGGACTTCTTCTTCGATTCAGAAATGACCGAGAGAGAAAGAGAGAGAGAAGTGGCGATCTGTCGAGCGAGAAGATACGAGACGGGAGGAGAGAATACGAACGCGAGAGCTGAGTTGCATGCGATCAGCGGATGTCGCTTTCCGAGACGAGCGGTCGCCTCCTCCGTGTGTGTATTGTAGTCTGTCCTAACACTGCTTGCTCTACTTACATCCTTCAATTGCTTCGACTACCGATACGAGTTGCTGTTTCCTTCACAGATTGTAATGCATGAACTTATTTGGTCTGTTTAAATAATTAAGTGTAGATTAAGTTTGTTATATTGGTTTGATTTTAATGTATCGGACCTATATGCAGGTAATATAATTACTTCTATGAGATGGAAAGAAATTTATTCTGGAAATAAATAAACAAATAAATCAAGATCATTGTTTGCTTAAATTTATATTTTTAAATATGTTCTACTAAACTACAAATTATTATGAAATTTGATTATTCACTATCGGTTGAAAGCGTTCAAACTGAACTGTTCAAGGTTCTATGGAAACCTTTTGTTAAGATTCTGTTTAAATTAATAAAGCGCATAATAGTACTAAACTGTACATACATATTTTTAATGAAGTTATAGTAAGATTTAATTTTTAATTTGATCTAGATAGTATTTTAATATATTTAACATGCGAATGAATGATAAATCGTAGAAGATAGCACATCATGAATAAAATTATTTTAATTCATGATATCTTAATTATTTTTTATTTACCAGTATGAAATTGTTTTGTAAGATTTTAAATATAATATTCGAAAAAATTATGTAAACTAATTTTATATATACCCATATATATAACAATATAATACTTAATATTATAATTAAAACTTAAGCCATAGCTGATGAAAGTAATCCTTATTTTTATTAACTGCAATAATCCTTACTTTCAATTAATATGAGAACGTGAATTTAATAAAATTTCATTTAATAAATCTTGAATGACTATTATAAATATTTAATTATTTCAATTAATTTTGGAAAACCAATTACTTTTCATGCAGTCTTTTTTTTCTTTTTTAAATAATAATAAATATAATCACTTTATAATAAGTATAAGTAAATTTGCAATAATATCAGAATACCATTCGTAGAATGTTCAGTAATAATTTGTCGAATTATTACTGAATTAAATAGAATCTATTACTGAACATCTTATCACTATTGAGAATAATCAATGTCACTGTGCAACATTCCCGATAAGATTCTATTATTCGGATACTATAGCTCTTTTGCTGCTCTTCGAAGCACGTAATACAAAGCTGTTTATAAACGATAACGATATATAAATAAACGCAAAAATGAAAACAATCACACTTACCTCATCCAACGCTCATATTTAGTTTCTCATGCACATTTTAACCCAATATAAAAGTGTCGCCTTCGTTGAGAGAGATCACTCGATATATAGCCACCATAGAGCATCGACGTAACCTTTGAGCTCGCGAAATAAATCACACCGAGGGGCTTTGGCAAGGGGCGCGAGTTGAATGGCCGAGCATTAAAAGAATAAAGCGAGATAGAGAGAGGGAGCCGGGCGAGATAGAGAGGAAGAGCGAGAGAGAGAGAGAGAGAGAGGGCAGATCGCGCGAACAAATCGTTCGTCGCGATGAGTAATCGCGAGCCGCTAATTACCACAGCGCCAAGCCAGCTAATTAATTAGTCAGTCACTAACAATAAAACCGGCCGCGCGCTTCGCAACCACCCTGACTGCTGCACTGCGTCTGTGTGTGCTTCTCTTCGTCACCAACTCTCTCTCTCTCTCTTTCTCTCCCTTACAAGCGCAATCACACATATGAACTTTCTCTCTCTCTCTCTCTCTCTCTCTCTCTCTCTCTCTCTCTCTCTTCTTCTCGTTGCCTTTCTCCTCTATCTCACTCGCTCTCTCGCGCACGGTGGGCAAAACCGTATAATTGCCGCGGCCACTACCGCGTCCCTCGTCGCTTCGACCAATACCCGAACCGAACGCTAATTATTATTGTACTAATTAAGTGGACCACCTTAATTTCGCGAAAAGCCACGTGCAGTCGCTGCGACGTGTCGTTGCCGGGTTTTGTAATGGCCAGAGAAAGAGAGAAAGGGAGAGAGAGAGGAGTACGTTTGTGTGTACCGGATGGTTGCAGGAAGGAGAGAGAGAAAGAGAGAGTATCGGCCTACAACTTTACCTATACAATGCGTTACAGTTCTAATGGAGCGCCTCTCCTTGCGTCTTGTTTGCTCTTCAAAGGTCGCGCATGTTGAAAGTTTGACAAGTGCAATATACTAACCTGCAAAAAAGAAATTCGAACGTTAGCGATATCTGAATTGTGGACAGATATAATTGGAAATATAAAGTATTATATTTAAAATTATAGCGCGAGGGAAGTGTGAGAAATTTATTCGCACGGCCCGATTTCACTGGTTTTTTGGGAAAGCGTAATGTGCGTTATACGATTGGTATGGACGATTACGCAACAATGTAATGGTTTTTATTTACTTTTATTATTGGCCGCTGTCTATATAAAATCGTTTATGCAAAATGTAAATTTTGTCTTACATACCTATACGCATTTATGTAACTAACAAGAAAACGTAGAAGTCCTTATCAGCTTTTTAAGCTCATGTATTTACAATAATACGCGCAATTTTATCGATTTTTTTTATGTGGCATATTTTTACGATACGAACTCACATATTATGACTTGTAAACTTTAATTAATAAATAAAGTTGAAGATTTCGAAGAGTGACGTTAAAATATAGATAGGAATATAGAACTGTGAGTCCCCGAATGAGTAACTTTTTGATAAGGTAAATTGATAGCATAATATCTGTCTTTGCTTTAAGTATATAATAAGCTGAGGTTCAGTTGAGCAGCTTAAGTTGTGCAGCAGAGAGTGAAAACTTAAGAAGTTATACCTTGCACCGATTAAAATGATTCGAAAAATACTTTGTTTCTTATTATTCACAATAGTTCTTGTTACCGTGACTGCTTCAGACGATAGAGAACATAGTTTATGTAAGTCCGTACAATGAATTCATTATTTTAATGTCCAGTTAATTTCTTATTGGTTAGAAAAAGAATAGCGTAGAAAATAATTGTATACAATAACTTGTTTATTTTTTTGCAAATTTTTTAATTAACATGTACCTATTCTCTAAATCCGAAGAGTGAAAAACAGTCAGCGACGTCTAAAAAATAAATCTTTTGTATAATAAATTAAGAATAGAGCAATCATGTTAGAACGAATTTGATATTGTTGTTATTGATCTACTAATGGAAAAAAAGAGTAAATTTCTATAAGACTTATCCAATCACTTCACAAGCATGTTTAAAAAGATGTGACAACTTTGTGAATGATAATGTCTCTATCATTTTACAGATATTCCTTATAGATGTACAAACAAAGATCAATGTGTAGAGCCTTGCAGAGTTCGACTTAGCTACGCAAAACCTGGATGTGCAATGACTCGCACAGTGTGCAGCTCAAACGACTGTGTCTGTTATTGCAAGTACAAGTGATGAATACTTCGTCTACAATACAAAAATAAAAATCAGCTAACGCATAACTATAAGAGTCATCAAGTTGTCTTTGTCAATTTAAAATAACCTACAACACAATGTTGCAGGATTTACAATATTTAGAATAAAACCTGTTTTTCTCATATAAATTTATTGTCTTTCCTTTCCTATGCAATTACTCGGTATATTTGTAAACTTGGTCTGGCATCAATACCCATACTCGGAAACGTTAAGACATGATATATTTTTTCCGCAATGAAAATCATTCATTCACACAAGAATGTAATCGTGGCCGGTAAGCAAAACGAATTCCAGGACACCCGCTGTCCCGGGCCGAAACTGCAAGCGCGACCTTAAATCCGCTGATAATCCAGTGAAGAGGTGGGCATAATAAAGGCTACTTACGCGCGGGTCAGCTGGCTTAAAAACCCACTCTCGACTTATAATACCTCCTCGCGCATAATAAAATCATCTTTCAGCGCGGCGAAAGCTCATCGCTCCTGCAACACGCATATATATACTATACACGAATTCTTAATCTCAAGTCGCGCGCGCGAGTTCGAGTTCCTTATACCGCGCATGCAGGTGAGAAACGGAGGGATTGAGTCGTCGCGTCGGCAGCGCGGATTATCATTCTGCGACTCCTGCTCGGCTCCGCCTGCGCCATGCACGCACCTTCTCGCTTTTTACCACTGGCCCCGCGCCGCTGCGTGTATTAATTTTATTTATGAGCTGCTGCGCACCCGGGCCCACATGCGAGATGCAAGTAAAGGAGCAAGCGCAAGAGAGAGAGAGAGAGAGAGATCGAAAAGAAAAAAGGGGGCAGATCGGCGCAGAAAGCGGTGCCGCGAGGCAAAAACGGGGGTCCAGGAGGAGAGAGAGAGAGAGCAGCTACTAGCAGACCAAGAGACAAATCATGATCTGCCTCGCACTTTTTATCGCGCGGCGGACAGCAGCTGCGGTAGTAGTCCGTCCGATATTGTTTGCCTGCACACGCGCGGCATACCCTTTTGCCGCGCGCGCCTCGTTGAATTATTAAAGCTATCCTCTGGAAATCGGATGCGCGCACCCCGCTCGCGACTTATAACGAACAGCTCGCAGCTACTATTCGTTTGTCGGATGCATCGCTAATGTTGTCCGCGGTGCTGGCCGTTGCTGCCTGTGAGGAAGGAAAAACGGGGGCTCGAGTGTAAAGTGGAACGCGCGAAGGCTCGGTAGAAAAAGGGGCCGCGGGATAACAAACTGAGCTGCGGGAGGAAAAACTCGGAGCAGAGATAATGAGTGATGGAGGATAGGAGAGAGAGAGTGCTGATTTTAACAGCGGTTAACCAGGTGTTTCTACTGAAATCGTGGAGCAAAAAAAAGGATATAGTAATGCCGTGAAGTTTGTTGGTCGATCTGCGAAACATAAATCTATTAAGTGACGATATTGTATCACAGCTAGTAGCTTCGGAATTACTAAGAATTTATTATACCAACTCCTTTCGAATACATGGAACAAATCGCGAAAAATAAAGGAAGCGTTTAACAAGCACCCTCGTTAATTTGGCGCCCAATAAATGACAAAGAAAATCTCGAGCTGGCCGAGCAATATCGTTAAATTAGCCTTGGACGCAAAGCTATATAGAAAGAAAGCAAGAGAGGAAGTAGGAGCAGCAGCAAAGGGACAGATCGTTAAAGTCGCTAGATGCGTTGCTAGTTGCGGCTGCTGCGGCGGCGACGTTTTCCTACGTCCACGCGAGATGCAGTTGGGCCGTTCTCACGGGAAATTCCTTGCGGGATCCGAATTCTGATCTTATCGATGGTATAAGTCGCCGCGATTGCGATTGGCCGATTGGTGAATTTGTTATAACCGATCCTCTGCCTCCTTTTTGTCCCGCAGCGGCAGCAGCAGCAGCAGCAGTCATCCACCTCCTCCTCGTGCTCCTTGTCATGTTTTCTCCGACTCGGTTCTCTTTCTGCTTGGCTCTGCAAAAGCGCGCGAGCGCGGCCCGGATGATTGAGGAGAACGAGTATTATGATCGAGCCTCTCGTCTTCGTCGTCCTCCTCGTCTCCCCCCCCCCCCCC
>UELV01178709.1:0-36688 GCA_900490015.1 Megastigmus stigmatizans | reverse complement strand
CCCCCCTGTTTTACCGCGTATACAGAAGAAGCGGTAGCTCGTTGCGTTACGTCAATCTCTCTCTCGCGAGAGAGTCTCAGCAGCTCGTCTCTCTACCTCTTCCTCCTCCTCCTCCTTCCCCCGCATAAGAAAGTGTAATGTTTGAAGTTTGCGAAAATTGACGTGACGACGTTTTGCGGCGGCGGCCGCGGCAGTCGCGGCTATCTCTAAGCAAGAACGAGATCTACAGGCTTTTTAACTCCTCGTGCGCATCGAGAGTACTGTTATTACTGAATTTTATTACCTGTCTCGATATTTTTGCTGCTGCTGCTGCCGCGCGCGCGAGAGAGCATGAGCATCCTTTAAGGGTGTACGCGTCTATACGTATTGAAACTTGATTTGTAGGAATTTTATTTTATTCCAGCACGCGCGCAAGCGTTCGCGATCGACAGATGCGGACGGTCATTAATTCTTTTGTGTGTATTCGTTGAACTTTATCGATTTCAAAGATCCGCGGCTCGTTTCTTTGGCAAACTGTGCTATTATAACAATTTTAAAATAAATAAACAAACTTTATTTAGTGTTTATTTATTTTTATTTATTTATGCCCTGTCTAATTTATTATTCAACTTTATTACATATACTGTTTTTATTTAATAATTAAAAAATGTTCGAAAGCGGAAAAATTTAATAACCTAGTTTACGGAATGATAAATTTGTAATCCACCGATTATATCAGCAACCTTATTCAAGGTTATCTGCAATGTTCCGGTGGAAACGGAAATACGATAGTGTGCCTCACTACAAAGAAGCAGTAAATCGTCAATTAACTCATACACGATGAATGATTAAATTTTTACTAGCATGAAATCTCTGCATTAATGTAAAATACCTAATACATGGACAAAATGAAAAATCAGACCAGTATCTGGATAGTAAAACAAATAGAAAATTATCACAATAAAAATTATCAAAATGAATAAAAAAAAATGGATTTAGTGTTTTTGATAATATTATCTATTTAATTCTTTTAAATTTTTAGTAATTTCCCACATAACTTTGTATAAATAAATTGTTGAAATATGACCCCAAAATTGTTAATAACAACAAAATTTTACTCGATTTTGCATATTTTCAAAAATCATATATTACAATAAAATTGAATTCTATATATACATGTAATAATATTATTTAATATAATGACTTGATATGCCATTGTTTAATACATTTTATAAACAAGATGTGTACAAAAAATTGATTAATGATAAATATATCTATTATCAAAGACGTCAAGAGGTTATTGTTAATATAAATACCGCATAACTTGTCAGGTTAGAATTTCGTCCGCGTATCTACGTTGATATGTACATACCAAAAATTGATGTTCCCCTTATTAAAATTTTTTACATGTATAGTAAATATTCGTCATAAGTGTAGTAAAATTTAGGATATTTTCTTCGTGCATGCTTACAGCAATAATTTTGATAAATGTAATAAATACCGTGAAATACCGCGAGATACACTTAGCACGCACCACTTTTGAATTAAGTTTATTCGTAACTGGATAGAAAAATAAAAGTTAGCAGATCTCATTCGATGTTATGTGTAAGCAGAATTCAATGGTATAGCCAGAATTAATGTAAAATTTTTGGTTCAAAAGATAAAAAATTCCGTCTACAAGAATATGGCAGAAATATTCGGTAAAAAAATTTTTTTGGGAAAATAAATATTTTATCTTTTGAACGAAAAATTTTACATTAATTCTGGCTATACCATTGAATTCTGCTTACAACATAACATCGAATGAGACCTGCTGCACTTTTATTTTTCTATTCAATTACGAATAAACTTAATTCAAAAGTGGTGCGTGCTAAGTGTGTCACGTGGTAGTCTTGAATGTATAAGAGTCTGTCTCGCCATTACTAAAGATTATAGTAAAAATTAGTAGACAATTTTTCTCCATACATGCATGAAACATAAATCTCTATCAGTTCATAGTATAAGGAAGCACGTTAGGTATTGAATGTCAACGCATCTCGACCGCAACAATGGCATCCCGCGTCATTTTTTACGCTCTTGTCCTCCACCACACAGACACATCCGCAGCCAGGAGTTAAGAAGTCGCTTTGGCAACTCTATACCCCCCCCCCCCCCAACATCCAGCGCGAATGGTATCTCTAGTGCAAATACTGTCAATGGCTGCGCGAACATAGCCTCTCTCCACATACGCATACTCTGACGATATATAAGCGATAAAAAAGGCCCAATAGCCTCTCGCGAAGCTCGGCTTCCACGCGCGGTCTTTCTCTTTCGCGCTCACAATAAGATATTTATCGTACGAGCTGCTCGAACGGGGGAAGGAGAGAGAGAGAAGAGAGAAGAGCACATCGGCCATTGTACGAGCATGTATAGGGCCATCTAAAAGGAGGGGAGAGCCCGAGTGATGCATGGCCGAGGAATTCGTAGGAATTGAAACTTGTTACCGTGACGAGGGCAGATACCGGCTATAAGATTTAAGCCCGACTGTTCGCTCGACGCCGCCGTGAGCGCGAGGGCGCACGCCAGATAACGTCGAACGCCTCTCTCTCTCTCGCGCGCGCTCTCCCTCTCCTTCTCTCCTTCGGTCCTATAGAAAAGGGCTGCAATATACAGTGCCGCTCATTTTTGCGCGCTCGACAACTGCGGCTCCCTCTCTCTCTCGCTCTCTCGGCCGCCCTAGCGAATTATGCATACGGCTTGAATTATTTCACCGAGGGAGAAAAAGAGAGAGAGCGAGAGAGCTGTTGAAATTTATGGAGCTTGTAAGTACGCGCTGTTTACATTATTGCTGAATTTCGTCTTTTATATCGCGTAATAAATCTCCGCGGGCCATTTGTTGCTGCGCGTGTAACAAAGCGAGCGCGTCCACTTTTTTCTCTGTCAGCCGACCGCGTCGCGGCGATTTAACTGGAAAACGATGAAATTTGAGAACTGGCCGTATGGTGCACTTTCGCTTGCTGCCTTCTTCTTCTTCTTTCTTTCTCATCAGCTGTTCGATAGTTTTTAAAATTGATCGTCGGATATCTGGATGCGCATTCGTTATCCGATATGCGTCGCGTTATATGGGAGAGCGTGTACAGCTATACTATTCTTCAATCTTATCAAATAAAAGATAACGATAAAATGTACGAATGAAAGAATCCTTCTTCGCTTATTATTCCGCGAGATAAGCGCCAGCAAAGAAAAAAAGGGTCGCAACATATTATCGGTTAAAAATGAGTGCGAACTGAACTCTTTTGGCGAATGTCCCGAAACGCTCGAGTAAAGCAATCGATAATTAGCGACAACGGCGGCGGCCGATACTCAAACAATAAACTCCCCCTATGGCCATCCGCTTATGCAAATACGCGAAATCCGAAAGTTCGCAACACTAATTAAACATGTAATAAACGTCAATGAAAAAGCTCGTTAATAAGATAAAGCAAAGCTGCATCAGTGGCTTATCTTCGGACAAGTTCTCTCTCTCTCTCTCTCTCGGCCACCACACCGCCGCGAGAATGCGCGTCACGCAAAATTCAAATTAAGCGTGTGTATAACCGGGCGTGTGCGCGCCAGAATCTGCGTGACGAAGAGTGCAGAATATAAAGAGAGAAAAAAAGAAGAAGGAGCTAGAGGTATATAAAAAACGAGCTGTGGTACAGGTATGAGCGTGCAGTACGAGGCGCTCTCGATCGAGAGAAAGAGAGAGAGAGAGAGACGAAAGTTTCCGTGCCCTCTTTTTTCCCGCGAGAGCGCATGGCTCCTCTGCTGCTGCTGCCCCCGCTTCATTTTCATGATCATCAATAACGCTCGAATTTTTCGCACTCGCTCTCTCGCTGTCTCGTGCGTATATACATATATATATACCTCTCTCTCCCTCTCTGTACTTCTCGTAGAACCCCCCGAGACAAATTGGCGCGCAATCGTTGCGGCTTGTACAGGGCCGATTAATCAAGGCTTGATCGGTCGAGGCCCGCTCGCGAGCAGCCATCGCTCATTATTATTCTTAATCGGCTCGCTCGACCGGTACATGTACACTCGAGCCTCGAGGGCAGTTCGCGGACTCTCTCTCTCTCTCTCTCTCTCTCTCTCTCTCGCTCTCTCTTGTGTTCTCGCCTTAGCCGCGTGTGCGCCTGGATCTTCGGGGTCCTTTGAAAAGTTTTCGCGGAGCTAATCGACGACGTGCGTCGCGTAACAACGCCGCGGAATCTCTGATAACAGATACGTGTCATTTCCACGAGGCCGTCGCTGCGAAGCGTTAATAAAGTAATAATTACGCGGATAATGGCTGCCGATGATTTGCTATGACAGTTTATACGCCGCGGCGGTGCGTGTGTGCGCGCGCGAGAGAGGCTACCGCGTGAAATTTATGCGCGTTATTACGCGGTAATATGTTGCTGTGTATGATATTTAGGATGCGAGCGAGCGGCTCAACGTATAACGTGTACGTATCGTATAATACGAGGCTTTCGCGCTGCGTTTCCGTACGTCCGCGCGCGTGTAACGGGAGACTGATAAAAATTATCCTTAATTAAATAAGTGCCGTGAATTACGATCTTTGCTTCATCGCTACTTTACGACTATGCACTTTTCTTTTAGAGTGAAATTCTCCTAGATTGAAATAAAGAATAAAGCTACGAATTCAAAGTATCGCAACCTTGAGCGGACACGAGTCGCATAAATAGTCATCGATTCAATAAGCATTAAGTAAAGTGTTTGCTCGAATTCGCGATCGCCGAAATCGTTGCAGCGGCCGTTATAATTTAAAAGAATCCCCATCTTATTTGCATAAACACGGGTGTGACGCACAATCGCGATATGTATAATATCGCCCGTATCGGTATTATTAAGTAATGGCCGATGTTAAAAGGGTATACGCACAAAGGCGAATTAATTGAAATTCAGATCGCCCGATGAGTATGATCAATAAAAATAACCCGACGAATCGGCCCTGGCTTCGCCGTATTCCCGTATTATAGCATAATACCAATATCTCGCCAGGCATTTCGGTATATTTTCACAATTCGCATTTCGCGTTCTAGAGAGAGAATTTGCGCCCAAACATCGGGGAGGCCGCGCGCTCGCCGCGTTTATACTGAATGGGGAACTTTAACGTCGAGGCGGCAGGAGCGATATTCTTACTGCTCTTATCGCGCGAGCCAGATTTTCACGCTCTGGCTCGCATAATAACACCAGAGCGACCGGCGAACGTCGGGCTTTTAACTGCCCATTCGCGTTGCTAGGACTGCCTACTGCTTCTGGCGTTAAGCGCTTGGAATTCGATAATATTTGGAGTTCTCGTAATCGAAAGCGGGCGGTCGGTTCTCTCTCTCTCTCTCTCACTCTCTCTCTCTCTCTCTCTCTCTCTCTCTCTCTCTCTCTCTCTCTCTCTCTCTCTCTCTCTCTTTCTTCCGGGGCGAGCAGAGCTGCGCGGGTGGGCGTGTGAATAACTATTGGAAAGTCGAATGGGCCGCGAGAGCCTGCTGCTGCTGCGTGCTGAGACGTGCTAAAGTCGTGCGCCTCGGGAGGGGCAGCAGCGCGAGAGAGACGATGCCGTAAATGCCGGGTAAGTACTGCTAGCCAAAGTTATGGCCTACATTTATTCGCATTAGCCGAATGATTTATTGGCAATAATGCGCGCGAGGCGAATAAACAGTATATCTGTGGAAAGGGTATATACGTATATATATGTATATGTATATTCAATTCTCCATTTGATATTGCAATTTACAATATGAAAATTTAATCGTTCGCTGGTTCGCGTGTGTTTTCAAATTGATTAATACAACAGATATTAATATAGTGATCTAATCATACAATAACAAATTACTAGTATCTTCAAGAGAGGTTCAAACTTACAACCAACAAAAGCAATACTAAAACAAAAGTTGTCGAATACCGCGCAAGTTATATTAAATGGTTGAAGAACGAAAATAGTCGTGGAATTCTCGCGAAATGGTGCGTCTGGCCGAGCTCTCTTCCGGCCCGTCATATAGCCACGCGCGCGTTATTTGTACAATCCAGCCAAAAAAAGAGCTAAGCTTTAAAAGTAAGAGCCGAGTGGTCTAAAGCCGTTGAATAAAAAAAAATACATAGACAAGGGAAGAAGGCAGGCAGCGCGAAGCGAGCGAGAGAGCGAGCGAGGTGGAGAAGGAAATTGAAAAATAAACAGAGAGCCTCGCCGGCAGACGCATCGTCGATGATGGCGATCGCGCGAGCTTATTTTTTCGGCAGAGCCAAGAGCCGAGAGAGAGAGTAGAGCGCGTGCGAGACTGTCGAAGGTGCCTGCAGCCATAAGAGCGAGAGAGGAAAAATCAAAGCACACCAGTGTCGTCGCCTTTCTATCACGGACTTTATTTTCGTGGTGGCCCTCGTGCTGGTCCACGTATACGTGAGTCACGAGTTTTGTTTTCGCAGCGAATGGAAGTCCCCCGCGGGCACACGGCTGCTGCTCTTTACGCTTTTACGGGCAGATGTTTGAGCTTTCTATATATCTGCGCAGCTCTTCCTCCTCGATCCGACCGAGATGCCTTCGCGCCTTCTATATATCTTGCATTTATATTATACGTACACAATCGGTCTCGCGGCACGCGGCCTCGATCGTCGCGCCTTCATAATTCGGCAGCAGCGTAAAGCTCGTGTACTTTTATATTTTTACTCGGTTTAATTGCTTTATTGGCCGAACGAACGCGCGCGCGCATGTAAAATCGTTTATACGATTATCGCTGCTGCAAACATTAAGGCTGCTCCGCTGGCCAAAAAAAAAAGAAATACTGCTTTCAATTAGTATAGCCGGGGCTATGATATTTCACGAACCACTCGGCGGGCCAATTGAACGCGCGCGCATTCTTGCTTTATCTCCGAAAATATTGCCCTCGTATATACTGCACCTATATATATATATAACTCAATGCGCGAATTTGCGAATAATAATCTCGCTCTCCTGCTGCTTATTGAATTAACATTGTAACAAGGATCCGATAATGAAATATTCCTTTTATAGACGCGAATTCAGTGTACAGTGATAAATTGACTTCTCGCATTCCGAGAAAAGAAACTATAAGATATGTTTGTTTTGCAAGAGTTACCGAAAATGTGCAAAAAAAAAGAACGAGCCGCGCATTACGCGACTGACACTATAATAAAATAAAGAGCGATATTAATAATGCGAATATCGTATAAGTTTACTCTAAGCACCAGCGCTATTTTGGCGTTAAGTTACTGTTCGATTTCAATAAAGCCTCGAGAAAACACTTTACAGTATATCGGCGGAAGCGCGATTTAATAAAGATCTTAACTCGACGACCAAATCGTATTACATCGTTATTGCGCGCATTCCCCAAAAAGAGAATTGTCAACTGCTAGCGTATTACTCAAAATGCATATATTTATAAACTCTCTCTCTCGTCGCCCAAGCTATATAATATACACAGTCGGCTCCGAATAAATAATTAATGAAAGAGTCAGCCTCGGTACAATTGATTTACCAAAAATCGCCGAAACACACAGTTTAAGCAGCTCGGAAATATATTTGCTCTTTATATACAATAGCCGAGAGTTGCACGCAGAGCTTTGGATCTTTCCTTGAAAAATTTCACTGCTCCCTCGCCAGCCAGCAGCAGTAAGCAGTGGTTCGAGGTCGGCACAACAGCAGCAGCAGCGCGAGAGCCAAAGGAGGGAGGGAGAGAGAGAGTCTGCTTTAACGATCTGGATGTCTTTCATTTGCAATTACACGATTTGCAATTATCCGAGGCTCTCGAGAGCCGACGCCGCCGTATAAGAATTCGCCTGGCTTTTATATATACAGTGTCCGTGTGCAGCCACGGAGAGCGCGGAATGGGGCATGGGAAGCAACACAGAGGCAGTTCGCCGAGGCCCTCCTCCTCCTCCTCCTCCTTATTCTCGCGTCTCGGCCGTAATAGGGTGTCGCGCTTGCGTAATGTTTACTTTCGTGCGGGCCGCACCGAGCGCTCCCTATAGCCTTTAAAATATACTTTACACGGCCAAGCAGCGTCAGCGGCAGCAGCAGCAGCAGCAGCAGCAGCTTTAGGCCTATAGAGAAAAAGGCTTTTACGGGGCACGAAAAGTGAATTATGACGCGGGGTTTTGTTTATTTCGCGGCCCGGCCAGCTGCTCTCTTCCTCTTCTTCTGCTTCGTTTATCAATCGCTGACGGGGCAATAAAAAATCGCTGTTAATCATTCGTCTCTTGAATGCGCCAACGACTTGAGGATGTAACGGCTGGATTGCTGCGTGTGCTGTGTGTGGTATACGGATAACGTTGCCAAGTTATGGTGTACTTGTGTGCGTGCCTGATGCGAGTATATGTGCATCGAGATAGATTTCGGAAATACGCAAGCGAAAAGCTTTGTACTCTTTGTACGAGAAAGAGCATATTTTACATTGTTCACCAATCCCTTGATGATTCATGAAAAATGAACATCGGTAAAGTTGAAACTGAAGTAACTAGTTATTATAAATTGAAACGTAGACGGTTCGTAAATTTTATAAATTTAATGTTGCGAGCTTCATATAAGCTTATAGTTTTACTTAATACTATACACTGTATTGCGCACATTATTAGTGAGATTTTTTAAAATTAATTTTAAAAACCAGCGATTGTACGGATCAAGTTACATATACGTTTCTGCGTGATATTTTTTGTTTATTGTATTAATAAATGTTCTTGACTTTTGGTCGTTATATCACAAGTGCAATTAAAGTTAATATAAGGAATAAATGAAACAGGTTCTCTCTCCTCGAAGAGAATTTAGAAAGTAAAAAGCAAATTGTTGAAAGATAAATTAAAATCAGTTTAAAAAGACACACGGCAGGCACCAAGTCCGTGGCCGCGTTGAAATGTACTCTTTTTAATTATTAACGGCCTTTCACACCGCAGTTTGTCACATTGTTAGTCGGTTGTACCGATTTAAAAATATATGTAATCAGTAATAAATTTAAACATTTCGTGATTAATGCGATGTGAAATCGTTAATGATCGCTTTTTTAACGCCATTTTTCGGGTAAAAAATCCCGCTTCTCTCAACTTTTATTACGGTGTTCGAAAACAAAGCGCGTCGAAGTAAGTGTGAGAAGTCTTGTTAACCACATTGATTACCTTCTTAATTAAAAAGTGACGTAATGTTTTTCCCGCTCTCGATTAACCGCAAAAAAGGTATAAAATATACTTAAGACACATCGCGGGTCTCTATAAAAATAGTATTAAGAATCCACGCGAGTCTCGCCGCAGCGAACAAGCTTTTTTCAGCTGGCGACATCCCATCCAGTATACACTTCTCACATAAACATCCAAAGATCGGAGAAATCAGTCGATAAAATGCAATTGAAATAAAGAGCCTGCAGTCAAGAGCAGGGGAGAGAGAACGCGGTCATACAAACAATAATAGTCTATTGCAAGTTTATACCTTCGGGGCCGCGGCAAGAAGGGACCGTGCAGATCGTGGAAAAAAATCCGTGTCGTCGACGTAGTCGCGGGGAAAAAGAGCGAGGGGGTTTCGCCGCAGAGAGGACGTACACGCAAAAACTCCACTCCGACAAGCGGTTAGAACAAACCGAAGAAGAAGAAGAATCTTACAAGCGGCAATTCGAGTTAAAAGTCTCCCTTTTCCACGATAATGCGCCGATTCCCATTCTATCGTCGGCGCGCGGGCTCATATAGTCGCGACTAAAGCCCGGAGTAGAGTTGCCGCACGCGTGTTGCTGCACCTTCCGGAACTCTTTCTTTCTCTCTCTCTCCTCTCCGCGCGATCGAAAAGAATCGCTTGCGAGCGCTTGCGGCTGCTGCTGTAAAACGCTGCACACAGAGCGAGGAAAAATGAAAAAAGATGAGGCTGCCGTTGATGCCGGTGCAATATCTCTCCTCGAAAAAGAAGAGAGAGGAAGAGAGGCAGGCGCGCGCAAGTCTCTCCCGGAGGAGACTCGGGTATAAGAGTCCTTTCGCGCTGGGAGATTGATGCCGCGCTCGCTTGTTTAAGGGGGCGACTATATCGCGTTGCGGGGCTTTACGAGTGTGCGCGCGGCGGACCGACGCCTATTCTCGTTTGACGAGCCTCTCCATGCGTGTACTTAACTTTCAGCTTGACTCTGGGCACTCCCTTCTCTCTCTCTCTCTTTCTCTCCCTTTTTTCTGCAGCGGACATAATGCTCTCGTTGCAGGGACGATTGTGTGCGCTTGCGTGCAGCGTTCATGCGAGCGCGTCTATGGGCTGTAACGAACGGATTAATAATCCCGGGCTCTATCGCTTATCCGAAATTAAAGCCGAGCTATAATACTTTCGCTTATACGCGCGAGCTTTTCTATAGGGTCGTAGCAGTGCTTTAGAAATCTCTCGACTGTGCGCTGCACGTGCGCAGAGCGCGCACACCGCATTCTTACGGACAAGTTGGATTTACGCCTGATTCGAATTTATAGTTTGGAGCAAGCTAGCATGTGGCAGAATGTGTATGCACGCGGAGAGCGAGTCAATATCGATTGATTTCCAGTTGGAAATTATTACGAAGCCGCATTTTGCCGCGGGGAGGAAATTTGAAATTCGCACAATTAGAAAGTGTCGCGAGCCGCGTGTGCCGGGAGCGCATTTTAAAAGGTATGAAGGTAGCTACATCGTACAATAAATAAAGGGGGAATAATGTTTTTTTTTTTACCGGCGTATAATTATTTAAATGGCCGCACGTCCATTGCGTAATGCATATAATTATATCGGTCGCAATTTTAATATGCGCCATGTATGAAAGAAAATGATAAAACGAAACCTCGCCGAAAACAAAATGAAGCCGCCGCGATGGCAGTTGAGAGTCGCTGCAGGTCCAGATCCATGCAAAGAGCCGAAGCGGTGTTGCATAATGGACCTTGTGTGAACGGCAATCGGCAAGGACATAAGGTGCTCACGATTTAAACACTCGATACTTTATGATTTGCATGCGCGAGCCAATTAGAGAACAAGGAAAGAGCCGGTGGTGGAGGAGGAAGTGGAGAGAAGCACAGGCCAAAAGAGAAACGTAAAGGACGAAAAGTGGGAGAGAGAGAGGAGAAGTGCGAACGAGACAGAGTATCAGTTTATTTACGCACCTCTCGTTTCTCTTTTCTTCGACTTTGTCGCACGAGTATAGTTTGAGCTTAATTTTCTTCTTCCTTATTACGAGCGCACGTGCACGCGATAGAGAATTTGTAAAAATATATCATCGTAATAGCGGCGACATATTTAGATTTTTGAAAACCGAATGATTTGTATTTTCGAATACATTGTAATTGAACAGAGAGATTTCGTTGTATTCAAAGCTATATATATATGGGTTTCTTTTTTCAAAAGAAATATGAAAATATTATGTTTTTTTTTGGTTTACGGATGTTTTTGTAAATATTGTGCTCGATTCGTAGATTGGCAACGCTGAAAAACTTCTGAGATTATACATAAGTAAATTTAAAAATAAATTTTTTCGGACTTTTCACTGAAAATTTGTATGGCCACTATTTTAAAATTATCCTTAATTGCCAACAAATAAATGTCAAAAATACGGTGAATTTTAAATTCTCAGTTTTTAAACGTTATTTTGTAAAGCGCAGAATCTTTTTAGCGAGCTCTCATTGCAATGTGTAAATGAGCTGGTCTTAAAAAAGACTTATTAGTCACAAACCTATACGCATTTCAACTTAAACCAAACTATATTGATGCACCAAAATAAATTAAAAAATTATTTGAATAATCTGAATTCTTATTTTTGTAAAAGAAGTAAAGTTTAAAAATTGATAGTGTAAATTATGAACATTGTTACTTCTAAATAAATTACTATATACTAAGAGCGTTGATGTTTCAAGAGAATTTGAAAAAAAAGACTGTTGATTTAAAAATATTTATAACTTTTCAGTGCTCTAGATTTTAAGTACCTACTTTACTACTTTTTCTGTTTTAGACAATTTTAACCGCTCTTTTTGACGCATAACCTAGTTTGACGTTAAATTAGAAAGTTCACATTACAAACACGTGATTTTTTTAAGTAATATTTTCACTTTTCCACTTTTATAAGATATTTTTATACAAATGTGTTGTGACAATTGATTTTGTTAAAAATACTTAAATTTAAACTATTCAAAGCATGCTAATAGTAACGAGAGGTTGCGAGTTAAACTCGCAACTCGACGCGAAGTAAATGATTTTCGTTGGTCGCATAAAACTTAATTCTTCATTCCTTGAAGCAGTAAGCAAAGTTCTATTTTAGCATCGATAGGATCGTAATTTCCAATACACTTTATTAATTAACACGCCAGTCGAAAATCTTTGGAGAGAGTAATGGCGCGACTTGCCAGAAGATTTTTCCCCTGACATTTATATAGATTTCACGAGACATTATTTCTACGAAGGCAGGGCAGTAACGCTATTTAATATGACGATAATTTATAATGCGACACGCCGCGAGTTTCACACGTTGGAGATCATCCATAAAACGCATCGTAAAGGCTTTATTTATTGCGCGGAATAAAGTGTTCCGATACTGAAATTTTTATTAGTTTTTTCGAATGCTCGCGCGGTTACGGTGCGCGTGCAGGCATTCGAAAATCGTAATTATTACCGCCGTGAACGGGTACAAGCACAATTTCAGTGGATGTTTTGCAAAAGTCGCGTTAGCAACATTTTTTTGTAAAGCCAAATTGCTTTGCATCATGTGTTTAAAGAACATTCACAATTTTCATTGCATAATATTCAGTTTTGTAATTCTACGGTCAAATGCAATAACGTACTGTATCATAAAATGATAACAATTGTTTATTAATTAAAAGATTTTAACGTATCTACTTAAAATTTACTTATTGCATTGGTGCGGTTATCATAATGTTTTTCATGCTAAATCTATAAACCGTATAAACTTTCCACTACCAACGGCAGATTGAATGAAAAAAAAATTAATTAACGTGGATGTGAAAATGTATATAATATTGAATGAATGAAAGCTACAAGACACACAGTCAATGAAGGAAATGCATCATAATTTCAAAACGACGGAACACAATATCGTGTTCGAGAAAGGTGTTAACAGCTTGATTAAAATTACACTTTCTCGGCGGAACAATAAAAGTTTCACAACGTGTACACACGCGAGCGCGCGCAATGCTCACCTCGCAATAATCACTCGCGTGTAGGCTTAGATCGGCCATAGCACGCATTCACATCCGATATTTTATTCCAAACAATGACGTCTAACAAGACATTCTTAATACCTCCCCTCCCATCTGACTATCTGTACGATTTGCATTCGTAGCAATGCAATTGAAACGCGCCGCGGTTTTATCGTATAAAGCGTTATATTTTCTCTTTAATACCAACCGAGGGCGCGATTAAGTTCGCAACTAGAGGCATACATATGGTAGATAGTAAAAATGCTCAAATCCATTAATTTAATCCCGCCAACAAGTTTTTACTTACAATTTACATAATAATATGCACATAAAAGCAGTTCTATAAATACCGCATAGCGTCAATATCCTAACGAGTTCCGAAGCCTCTGTTTATCGAATATTGAATCGCGCGCGCGCGCGCGCCAATCGTTTTATGTCGCGCGCGTCGTCGTCGCCGACCGCGCATGAATAAAGCAGTCGTATAAAATATAATCTACATAATTAATAAAGTAGAAAATTTTGTAATCCCTCGATATGCCCGGTATAAATACTCAAACGAAATAAAGAAGAAAAAAAAAAGAAGAAATACAGCGCAAGTAGAATAAGCGTGTGTGCATATAATTGTATCTCTCTCTCTAAGCGCAGATCCATAGCGATATACTTCCGAAAGAAGTTTTAGCTGTGCTTTTAGCATTACGAGCAGCGCCGCTCTCCTGACGTCATTAATATCCCGATATTATTCCGCGGCGCGCGCCCGAGCACACAGTATTGGCGCCTACGTGCGCAGGAAAGACAGAGACAGCCTGCTGCTGCTGCACACGCGCGCTCGCGCGCAGAGAGAGCCGTACGACGGCGGCGGTGCAGCTAAGCGCGCGTGACGCGACGCGTAAGAATACTTGCCGACATAACGTCATTCGGCAGGAATAGAGTCGAATGCACTTTTGTTATTTATTCAATTTACTTGTAGCGGGGGAAAATTGATCGATCGGGGGACTTATTATTCCCTGTTATTTTGAAATCCCAAGCGCATGGGCTCTTTCGGTTGATTGTTTTGTTTTTATTTTAAGACAAAGGCGTTTGCAGGAACTTGGAAGCTCGATAGAATGAGAGACGATTGAAATTTTGTTTGGTGAATAGCTGTGGTAGCTGTCAGCACCGGAATTGCTTAATTCGTTATAAAAATGGTAGACATGCGGTATGTATAGCGATGCACATGAAAAATCTTTTCGAAAATCGATCCACTTTCGACTACAAACATGCGCTCCATTAAGAAATCGCTTACTTATGCAAGGACGAGTAATAAAAGCACAAATCCGTTATATCCTATTGTCTATGGGAAGCAGGCGAAGCAGCGGTACACAGAGCGCGGAATTTGAACGCTACGTTTTTCGAGAGAGGCGGACCTCGCATGAGTCGAGAAGGATCAGCTCACCGCGCGAGTGGCATATTTTGCAGCAGCCTCCTTCCCCCCCCCTCTCTCTCTCTCTCTCTCTTCTCGCGCTACTAGTTCGCCCACGTCTCGATCTCTCGGAAAACGCGTTGATTACGTCGCGCCGCGGTAATGGGACATGAATGGAGAGGGGAGCGATTCCCAACAGTTCTGCCACATATATATACATATATATATATATATATGAGACTCGGTTATGCGTTCACTACGAGAGATCGGCCCATTGGGCTACATATGCGCGAACGTTGCATAATCCCGGCGGCGTACGGTATCGATAAGCCGCGATCGAGCTTATGAATGGAATATTTCTAACGATCGCGAGTGTGACTTTGGATTCAGCGCGGGGGGAATGCGCGAGGTGAGAGCTCACCGGAAAACGCGTTATTGCGAGCTCCGCGCTTTGTTCGATGCTGCTGCCGCGGTAGCCAAAGCTTTTTTCTGCATCGCTCTACGCCCCCGTACGTTTTTGCTCGTCAAAGCGCGGCTGTTTGATTTATGAATTTATTTGCATCGTTAGCATCTTTCTTTATACCGACATTCTATGCTCGATACATGTGATGACTATTCGCGCTGTCATTATATTTGCACTTGCAATGCTTGTACCGCTGAGATAGTTTCTTTCTTGTTAGCTTTATTATTATGGGTACTTTGCTGATAAGCGTGATTTATGCTGATACGTTAGACTTAATGATCGCGCTCATCATTGAATCATTATTTATTCGTTCTGATCGTATACAAATCGTTGTAAGTTGTGAGAGCATCGATTCAAGGTTTTGTAGAAAAACAATGATAAAAAATTTTACTTAAAGGTTGACCAGTTTGAGCATAATTTGTTACAATCTTATCTAATAATGATGAATATGTAGTCGTGATTTTCAATCTAAAATCAGCTAATTTTCATCCCATACTCATGCGTGTTGCACAAAAAAGTAACTAGTTTGTGATATATACTCCATATACAAGTGGCTGGTCTGGTCTACAAAAAACACACTTGATTTTTGCTGTAAGCTATTCAGGCTGCAACCGAACAAGATTAATATTCAAAACTTTCACATTGTAAAAAAAAAAAAGAAAAAGAAAGAATCCAGAGTAACACTGAATTTTTTTTGCGCAATGTGCGGAGCCCGGCCGAGCCTCGCGGCGTGATAAATTTACGGGCGCCGGCGCGCAAAGTCGCGGTGCAAGAATTAAGACATCATATTAATTTCCGAACAAAGATTCGACCTTACGATCAACAAAAGCCAACAGCATGACGCAAAGTGTGCGCAGCACCAGCAGCAGCAGCAACGTCAGTATAAACCTGCAGCCTGGGTAATTATTCAAAGTTGCACTTGGCCAAACGAAAACGAGATTTCGCCTCGATATCGCAAAATAAAAACGTTATTATGTACCCGGTATACGTTATTATTATGTCAAGGTTCGCTTATCGAGGGAATCCCATCGCTTATATGCACGAAACGAACTCTTTATTTTGACCGCTGCTGGTGCAGGAGCATATTACACGCGCGGTGCAGTACTGCAAAAGCAGCTGATCCACATTGTAGGATTAATTAGCGAAGCGACGTGGTGCATCGTAGTCGTCGCAGTAGTGCAGCGCCGCGCAAAGCCAGACTAATAAAGCTACGCGTCGAGATTGTGAGCCACGACGCGACAGAGGCATACATAGCGATTCTCTGGGTGTGTAGTAACACGCGCTATAATCCGGGAGCGATGCCAAGCGCGCGCGAAACTTCATAGGAGCTCATAGCGACAAAGTAACGCCGCGGTCTATGATAAAATGCTAATAAGATCTGCCCGCTGTTGCGTGAAAATATAATTATAACGCAATTAGATGTTTGCGGTGCGCGTGATTCGTCGTTTATGTTAAAATATAATGTTAAATTAAATTGTAGAGCTGTGGCTGGAATAATGTACCTGTGATTGGGATTCTACGACATGCCTAGGTCTATTTATACGTTGCGCACATTCAAATCAGAAAAAAACTTTAAATGTCTTTTGATATATATTTTATATCGAAGATATTACTCAAATTGGTCTCAGGATTCTTGTTATTAACTTTTTACGATTACTTATCTTCACACTTCAGACTAGCATATCAATTTCATCCGTTCATCGGTTACAATACGGATACAAAATTTAATGAAAGATTTTATATTTCTTTTAATTATATAGTAAACCTTCTGCTATAAACGCGGATAAATATTAGTTATGTCTTCATAATAATAATCATTTCGTGTAACATCAGCAGTTTGATTGAAAATGGCAGATAGCCTGACGCATCATTCAACACCATAATAACGGCTTTAAAAAAAGGGCCAGCAAGAAACAAAAGCGTTAACTCGCCATGCCACTGATACAGTCGGGCGCAGGAGGCAGCATTTATTTTAGCGTATAACACTAAAATCCGCAGTTCGTCCCCAACTGTTCCCCGCGCCGTTAAATCCTTATCGTATTATGCAATGCCACTATACGTCTTCGGTTATGCGCCTCAAGTCCTAAAATAAAAAAGGTAACACACCGCACGATAGCTTTACTGCCTTCAAGTTCTTGATGCATTTAAGCACTCATCAAGATGCTCATTAAGATTTCTTGAAATCTTAATTTTCTTAATTATCGTAAATATCCTTAAACACTTTCTCACCCGATGCGTCCCGCGCGCATGATCGCCTCGATATTTTACTTAGAATCGCTGGGATTATGGGTGTTACAAACGCTTATCAAAGTCGTACATTACACTTTAGCTGATAAGCGCGCGGCGGCGGGCCTCGCGCGACACGTGAAATGTTTTATTTACTTAACTAAAAGCACTCGAAAGCATCTCTCTCCCTCCCTCCTTCCTACCTTCCCACGAACGATTCCCCTTTAAATTTATAAACTTCGATTAAATCGAAGGTTTTATTTTATTTCGGTATGTAGCTTTTATAATGCGCTGCGGCCCAATGAGTGCGTTCGATTAGCGCTCGTGAATTGGTTCGTAAAGAAAACTTTATCTCGTAATGATGTTATGATTTTTCGCTCGAATCGCTGCAGTGCACTTAAAAGAGATGCGACGTATATCCGACTTGACTCGGGAATTTACCAATACTATGTATTTAATTAAAATTATTGGCTTTATAAATATATTTTTGGTAATCTGCAGGTTGTAATGTACTCGCGAGAGTTGATTGCAAATGCACCGCTGCATTTAATGTATCGGTCATCCGACAGAAACTGTTGACGGCGTCAATTTCTTAAATGCAAATTACCGATTTTAAATATCGGAAACAGGTTCGTACGAATGAGAAACGCGTCAGACGGCATGAGTTTCAAAAATTGCAGATAAATCCTATTTTCACGCTACTAACTCATAAGAGAAGCATAAGCAGTTAATTCTTATGCCTCCAGTCTCGATGAAATTTCACTTCAGTCCACATATAGTTTGAATAGTTACAGCTCGAACTCTGTTAATAAGGATAAAATTTCGTTTACCGGCAGCAGTCGGTATAAAAAAGTCATGATTTAAGCAGACAGATTCTCCCGAACAAAGTTGTACATAAAAGCAAAGGTAAAAGTCAGGCTCACGCCGAGCGGTAATAATAAGTATAGCGGACCACCTAAGACACGTCAAACTCGCCGAGAGCAATAACAATCGCGTATTTTCGCCGTTTCTCATCCTCTCGAAGAAGCAACGGCAGCAGCAGCAAAGTTAATAACACAGCGAAAAGCGGAATAAAGAGTACACACGGCAGAAAGAGAGAGAGAGAGAGAGAGTTAGAGAGAAGCGATTACGCAACTTGAGCGTCGCGGCGACGACGAGTGCGCAGGGGGTGCCAGCCAGGCAGGCGTTCACTCGTGAAGAGAGGCGCCTTTACGGTCCTCCCACCCCCCTCTCTCTATCTCTCTCACTGCGTGTTTGTGTGTGCGTGAGCTCGCGGTGGCGGCGGCCGGGTTTATTGGTAGCACGCTAAATTTATTAGCACGCCTCGTTTGGCCGAGATATCCCTCCGGCTTGTCATAATTGAGATTTGAGGGGCTCACTTGGCAAAAAAAAAGCGAAAAAGTAAACGCATCGCCGTCAACGACGCGTAGTATAGCTCTCGAAAAAGCCGGAGCCGCGCGGACAAAATCTGCACACACGCTCTCTCTCTCTCTCTCTCTCTTTCTCTCTCTCGCCTGAACGATGTAGCTGTTTCTCTCGGCATATATATATATATATACAGAGAGGAGACGATGATGCGACGCGATGTTTGGCCCGCCGCGGGGCTTTTATTTATGAATTATGTGACCTATAAACAGGGCGGACACTGTGCCGCGATACAATTAAAGACAATTATGCGTTTCGCGTGTTGGGAGAGAGAGAGAGAGAGAGAGTCTGTGCGCGGTGCATGTACCGCGGGTTTATATGCGATCGCATACCCGCGACTGCACAATCCCTACATTCACGAAAGATAATTTACACGCGAGTGCGGATTGCTGCTTGTTTATTCGTTCTTTTAATTTATGGATCTTCTTTGTTTTGAGTTTTAGGGTATTTTCGTTGGCGCGTGTGTATCGTTGGCTTCGATATAGTTATGAGAACTCCAATTATATATGACAAAAGTAGGAGGCACAAATCAATTTAACTTTTATGGATGCTTAAACGATCACTCGCTACAGGATAAAACGATGCCCATCAATCGAGTAAACATGACTTTCCAAGGACATAGGAAAAGCAAACTACAAATTGGTACATTAATTTTCTTACGAAGCCAGAGTATTCAATTGTACACAACTGATCGAAAAAAAAGCGCAGTGTCTGCGTGCTGCACTGCTCGAAATATAATGTGTGTATGCGGTGGCTAAAATTACGTGGGACGCAGAGAGGCGCCGAGAGCCGCCGAGAGTCGCAACAGCAGTAACGGGCGGCTCATATCCAAGACAGAAAAAACAAACAAGAGGAAATTAGTCACAGTCATCAAGCGAAATCCGGGACACCGAACGTCGGCCGATCCTTGAAACTTTTTCGTTTTGCGTAAAATCGGGCGAGAATCGCACGACCGCGCGCACGACCTTGCAACTACGTGTGTAAGATGCAGAGAAGCTACACGACTATATACAACTACCCTCTGTATCTGTACGGTCCGGCTGTTCATCATTAGCTCGTCGTCCGTCATATCTCGTCGTGCGTCTCTCTCTCTCTTTTTTTCTCTATCTATTCTCTCCTCTGTTCGCACGAAGGCCTTTCGACAATAATACGGACCACTACCGCTACGCGCGACTATGCGAATTCTGAATTTAGTTTTTGCGCTAAATACCGGTTTTACCCTCGCCTCGCCTCTCTTTCTCTCTCTCTCCCTGGACAAAAGTGACTCTTTTCGCGCTAGAAATACATTTCTCGACCTCTGTGCGCGATTCCGCAGACAGATTTTCTCTTTCTTTATAAATAAAAGTCTGCGATTTTGAAAATCAATATATATAGAACGCGAAGTATGCGTCCCGAAACGAAATTAAATCTCGCTATATATTCATATTCATTATGACGCATATTACATGTTAATTTTGCAATCATCGTTATTATCTTCGACCTATGACCCATAAAACATCGTTACGGCTTGTACATATATACATGGATACGCAAGTCGCGCTCCAGCGTTAAACATTTTCTGATTAAATCGTTCTGGGCAAAAGCCGCGGGAGAGTTTTTAATGTGCACCTCGTGTGTCTGGCAGCGAATCAATAAATAATATTCGCCGTATTTCAGCTCTCTGTAGGGCCGCTCGCACGAGTGCGGATTGAATTGAGTGAGCAACGAGTCGTCGTCGGGCGTAGCGGGGCCGATTTAATAAACAATTTCCATTTTGATTGCGAGCGCGCCCAGGTAAAGCTTTAATTTTTTATCAATTAACACACTTTTAGGTGGGCCTCCGCTGCACACACAGACAGACGCAACACACACATACACAAGCAAAAGAGATCGTAAATAAGAAGTGCGCGCACGCCAGCAAGTGGTTCGCCCATTTAATTATCAATAAAGCGAATTGAAACTCTTATTTCCAGGATTTAAGATGGCCAAATATAATGTGTGGCCGGGGAGTCCCGGGGCCCCTCACAATAAATTTTAGAAGTTTTTAATTAAGACGTCTTCGGGCACAGAGCCTCAGCTTGATTGGGCTTTACGATTGGAAGGGCCGCAGTGCAGTGCAGTGCTGCAGCGCAACTCTCGAGGTAAAAGAAAAGCGGCCGCAGTGACGCGCGCCTCTCTCTCTCTCTCTCTCTCTCTCAGTGCGCCATGTTCGCATTCGTGAAATAGCTTGGCACTTGCGAGACGTGTCAGGCGCTCTCTTGTGCGGCGCTCGCTCGCAGCCGCTACCGTAACGCTGCGACTGAGTTCGACGTAGAGAGTACGAGATTGATTTTCCTTTCGGGGCACGGTAATTTATCGGGAGCAATAAAAAATCGAATTGATTCGGCCGGGTATAAATTTACTCGTGGCCCGGGAGAAAGCTCTTTCTCTCTGTCCCTCTTGACTTTTATCAAACTGCAATTATACAGGTGCGCACGGTTGCAGCGTATGGCGGCATTATACGACAGAATTTCGCAGAGGCACCGATCGAAACCGTCCGCTGTAGGATAGTAATTTATTGATCGCGGTAATAAAGACGGCGGTGACATTGAGATAAGGCAGTGACGGAATGACGGCATATTTCATAGAAATATTGCAGGTCTATATGGCACGCGCGCTATCGATTCGGCAATGTCGCCATTAGTCAGCTACACGCGCTACACGCACTCTCGCAAAAAACAATGAGTGCGCGGCTAAACGCTGACAAGTACAAATCCCGCGCTCGCGCGCGCGCGCCTGCAATTAAAAGCCAAAATAAATTCCGCGAGGGATGAAGAGCTGCCGCGTAGTAGTTCTGTCTCTCTTTCTCGGTTTATTAGAATCATTCTGCCGCGTGTGTATGTGCCGGCGACAAAAGTTGTTTCTGCCTAGTAGTGCCGAGCCAAAATATTCTTGGACCGGTGTATATGAATCCCTGGCGCGTGGAGCACAGGTGAAAATGGATCGGTGCAATTAGCGAAACTCTGGCTACTGCCGCCGCAGAGTCGATACCTTATGACTTTTGTATATTGCATTAATATAACAAATGTCGCTCTCGCAGCGAGGCTGATTCTGTCCAGTTTGCCGATTCTTGCGCGCACGGGGCTGTGGGAACGGTCAGGTGCTCGCGAGTCTTCCTGCTGCCACCACTGCTGCTCTTCTCTCTCTCTCTCTCTCTCTCTCTCTCTCTCTCTCTCTCTCTACTTTCGTTTATCGCCCATTACGGCTCATTACAATCTTTCTTTCTTTCGCGTGTGTGTATATACACTTTTCGTCGCGCGAGCAGCGCATAACGAACCTCAAATTGCCGAGGCAAGCAACGAGCTGCTGTACGTGTAAATTTTGGCCTTTTTTTGCAGCTGACTGTCTGCCACCCAGTCGTCGTCTTTTCTCCTCTTCTGTCGCTGCTCTTTTTTTTTGTTGCTCCGCCGTGCGTAAGCAAAGAGAGACTCTCTCGCGCGCGTTTATGCTGATTAAACTGCCTGATTTTACTATTAAGTGCTTTTTAAGAAGCCACCTAGCGTTTACGCTCTGATTATACCCCCGGTGCGGTACGCTCACTATATACTCTCTGATTTCACGTGTGTGCCAGCTCGTGAAAAAGGAATAATTGCACGTGCTCCGGGAATGATATCGATAAACAAAAGTTTACGCATTAAATATTCATTGTTGTGACGTGGTTTTTAACCGAAGGCCACCGACCACGAGTAAAAGTTCGAGACCGTGAAATTCCGCGAACGCGAGGACAATGAGTACAAAACAAGGGTTACGGAGTCTGGAATCCGTTTGTTCCTTGTTAAGGATTATTATTGAACAAATGCGAGACCTTTAATATCGACGTGAGATGCATGAGATTCGGGAGGCAGCAGCGGCAGCAGCAGCAGCAGTTCGCCGGGTCACGATGGGATTTTACGATGCGGCCGATGTTGCTGTGCAGAGCGGCTCTCGGACGATCGAACAATGAGTGCAGGTCCGCGTAGCGGCGAAGTGCATTCGGTCCCGGGAGATACATCGCCGTAATAAGCCGGGTGGGCTTCATTACCTGCATTGTTTGTCGCGGAAAAAACGCGCTGCCCTGAGAGGAGCAGCTCCGACGAGTCCCCTCTCTCTCTCTCTCTCTCTCTCGCTCTCTCTGGCTTTTAGTTCAAAGGCCCCGATGCTGCTGCTGTTGCTGCTTTTCATGGCTCTTCTATGCTAAATTAACAGCCTTCAAAATAAACCGGGAATCGCCCTGTTCCTTTGCCCGACTTTTTCCATGTTTAATTAATCGTTCTGCCCGGAGTTAAGTAACCGCAGGGAACGATATTTAACGTGTCATTGTCTCGGGGGCCGCATGAGAATTAGCTAAGGGAATTTCATTTGCTCTCGGACGATTTAACCGCCATGAATTATTGAATTTATGGATGTGTGCAACTTAAATCGATTGTTGAACTGCTTCTTTTTGCTACTTTATCTAATGAATGTTATTATTAGATTGCAACTAAAGAAATGTTTAGAGAGCAAGAGTTAACAGTGTAGAGGAACTGCCTGACAAAGTTTTCTCATTAAACTTAGTCTTTCTATTTATTTTCGGGCTATTTTTAGATCGGTGCGACAGCATTTACACTACTTTTTTTCTCTCGGATTAGTGGAAAGTCACGTTTCTAAAAAAAGTTTGGAAATGGTTCAAAGCACATTCCAAAAATAGTGTTGCATTCGAAAAACCTTACATAACGAAAGAAAAGAAGAAAGATCGACGCCACACACAGTACCAAAAAACTATATTCACATCGTATCCGTTAAACAATTCCCGCCCAATAAGGAACTCATTTTGTGACCTGTTATCCATCCAAATCAGTCGAATTTTTTCCCCCCTCCTATATTTACAATGCAATTTGAACGTTAATTCAAACGACCTGCCGAGGCAATAAAGACAGTCGTGAAGGTGGCGCGCATCCGCGAGAAGCTACACACTTATATTCTAAAAGCTACAGCATTGTAAACGGGTCATTAACCTCGCACCGCACAACCGTTCCACATACTAGAGGGCTTTTGAACCACCTGAACATTACGCGCTCATCTCTACCCCGAGGGGTACTATTTCCAACTAAATAAACAACATAAATAAAGCGTAACGTCGGAGCGGTCACAGCATCAACTGGCCGGTAAAAGATAGTATTAAAGCGAAGGAAAGGGGACGACAATTAGTTCAAGTCGCCGCGGTTGGTGCACGAGTAGTCTCTCGAGAAGTAGTTTTCGGCCTCTCTTTCGTACGCGTGTGTATGTGTGTGGTGGTGAGTCTTCCCTTTATACATAGCTAGTCCGAGATAACGAATAAAGTGGCCGAGCCAGAGAGGCTAATTCGGCTGCTGCTCGGACGCGCATATATATTCCCGGGCCGTATATAAGAGATATTCGGCTGCTGCTGCTGCTGAACAAGTTTGCCCTCCTCCTTCTGCAGAGCCGCACGGCGAAAATTTGGGTCGCGCAATTAAATCACTGCGTACACTTGGAAATATTACCTGATTACCCGCACCGTAGCACGCACGCGGCGTAATACGCGTCGTCGTATGTGTGTGGGGGGACCCCAGCGATATTTCGCGGCGAACTCTTCCTATATATACATGCTCATGAATATCGGGCCGACTTATTAAGAGCAGGAGTCGTACAGTTGATAAGCAGCAGTGGCTGTAGGGCCAATCGGCGCTCGATTAATTAGCACATTTTAACATTAATTCAGTGGAGAGCGGAGGAGCAGCAGCAGCAGCCCCGAGCGATCGATCGCGGGAGGAAAGGAGACGCAACGCGGATAACTCTTATATTTTGGTCTCTGGTAGTCAGCTGTAGCTTGTTTGCTAGACGGTGCGTGTGTATAATTGATGCGCGTGTAATGAGTTAATGAGAGACGCTAGCGGACATCCTTTATCATCGAATATACATTATACCAAAACTTCCTCGATGTACTTCATCATCGACCCGAGCCAACCCGAAAAATACCTTTTGGCGAAGTTCACGTTACTCCGGTGTAGTTTTTCATCTTAAAGTACGCACAGCGGAATTTTTTGTGGACGAGTAATGCCCGGGCAATGAGTTTTTATCGCCCGCTTAAATTCTTGCGTTCTTCGCATCGTTGCACAATGCGCATGAAGTAGTACGTGCCATGCGAATAAACGTTGGCGCGCTTCGCAAAATTTACTTAATCTCGATCGATAAATCGACTCTCTCGGGTGCGACTGTATGAATATTAGCCCCCCATATTCGCCCTGGAAGTTCCTCGAATAACAAAAAATGACAGAGCGGAGGAGAGAGAAAGTATAGCGAGAGGAAATTAGCAAAAATTTGTTACGCCGACTTACGCGCCGCACTTGTGTCCCACTGCAAGGACGAGACTTTTTTTTTGCCGTGTGTTTCGAGTCGATCCGCCGTGGCAAAATCGAAATTAATTATTTTTACATTGCTTCTCTTACTTTATTGTTTGCGCGTAAATAAAATTATATATTTTCCGTTATTTATAGAATTGTTAAGTGCAGTGTACGGGAGTCTCGTTGCGCAGCGCTATAAATATTTAATTGCGAGCCTCGCCTGCGGAGCTCGTATCGTCACGAAAATAATATCGTAAAATCAAATTGTACAAGTATGAGGATATTGCAGCTTTATTGCTTTGTACATTTAACGAATTGACCCTCATAATTACTCGGCTATTCGAATTATTCAACTGTACGTGTATAAAAGCAATTGTACACGTGTAAGTACAGCCTTACTGCTTGTAAATAACAATTGTTATCGTAAATTTGCTCATTGCAAAATATGATATTTCACCCGAATATTCGCGTTACAAATTACATAACGCGCGTGAAAAATGTTCGGCAATAATATTAGAAGAAACAAAATATACAACAAAACTGGATGCGTCAAGTCATCTCGGAGTTCAGTGCCAAGAGCTTTTAAAGTATATATGCTCGGTTTGCATAAGAGCGCCGCGATCTCGCGCTATATACAACAATTTTACGAGCTTTAATGCGCTTATTAAAACCTTGCACATCCGTAGCAAATGTATATGAACTTTCTACCGCGGCTGTGTCTGTCGCACGCACCTACCTGTATAGCTCTCTCTCTCTTTCTCTCACCAATTCTCTACGACGTAATAAAGATTCGCGAGCGCGCGCGACGGTTATATTTCGGTGCAGGGCGGGTGCGGAGGCGAGCGTATAACCGAGCGATGGAATGCTGTTGCAGATTCGCCGCACCGACCACTTTTCGCCCGAGTCTCCTGCACAGTTACATTATACCAAAAGATGAGGCGGTGTTTTTTTGCGCGTGTCGCGCGCGCGCAGGCATCGAGAGTAAAACGCGCGAGCAAAAAAAGGGGGATAAAGATGATGGTGGACCCATGCAAATTTAGCTTCGGTAGCGGGGGTGAGAGCCGCTTGATGCTGCTGCTGCTGTTGCAGCGATGTTGCACCGGACGATAAAGGACCACGACGGGAGATAAGATGAAAGGGCCGCGGCGCGCCGAATAATAAAGAAGGCAAAACGTTATGCCGCTGCTGCTGTGCGTGTGCCTCTGCGTGTGTGTATGTGAGTGTACGGAGAAGCTGCGGTGATGTCGGCGGATAAAGACTTGCCGACGAGATAACGCCGACGAGTAACAGGAGTACATCGCGAAAGCAAAGAGAAAGAGAGAGATAGAGAGAAGGGAAGGGAAGGGAAGCTAGTTTACAGAACTGCACTCGCTGCTGCTTCTGCTGCTGCTGCTCCGTGCGCGCATCTGTTTACAGAGATTCCGCCGTGGATAAAGCGCGGCAGCCTACTCGGCTTCTGCTTCCCCCGAGTTTAGCTAATTTCGCGCGTTTTCGTCTATCGAGCTTCCTTTCTGGTGCTCTTCTTGGACTGCTATTTGCTCTGGACTTTGCTTTTTAACTGTTATTACCGAATGCGAGCTTAGCCTTTTTTTTTCTCCTTTGCATGAGAGTCTTTGAATGAAAGAGTTATATTTGAACAAAAAATGAGGCTATGTAGCTATTTTAATTATGTATTATATAAATAAAAAGTCTACATTTTTTTTTAAAGAATAAATTCAAAGCTTTAGTGAAAAGATAAACTTAATGATCTTATAGGATTGACTGAAATTTGAGAAGAAAATTTAAGTAAAAAAGAAGTTTTCATGCGATTTTTTTTAACTTGAATGCTTCAATGTCCGTTTTTCTTTTTTGCGGGAAGTTAGCGTCTTCATTTTTATTGCTTTCATATAATTTATACAGTAAAAAGAATTGTATTTTCATTTATTAATGTTATTATTAGTTAAGAGTCAAATAATTTCTTAAATTGATTGTCCTTTAATGAAGTTCTATATCTGATTGAGAGCACTAAATATTTTTTCAGGCTTCGTTTTTGTTCTAAATAATATAGATAAATTATGCAGAAACCGAAGCAAAACACATACATCGCAATTGCTGTGCCTACTCTTTTAATTTGATTTAGTGCAAACTAGGGTCACTGCCCGAAAATTATAATAGAATATATTAGCACTGTTTTTTCGAAGAACTACTATTGCGTTCACTGAAAAAAAAAAACAGTGCATGCACACTAATTTTCAATTAGTGACCGAGTTTGCACTGTTTTTTCAGCTAAATTCCACTAATTCGAATTAAGAGAGTAATACGTAATGAAATGTTGCAAAGCGCAGGGGAATAATCGGAGGCGGACACTCGACTGCGAATTCGCCGCGCTTCAATCAGACATCCATCATCAGCTTACACACGCGGGAGCTTCATTAGTTTGGTCCCGGAATATTAATTACCGCCGCTGCAGCGAAGCGTTTCTGGGCAGCCGCGAACTCTCGGCGCGGCGCGAGCGGATATCTTATCTTTCCGCACACGCGCGCGCTCCTGTGGGCCTCGGCGTCGGATCCCCGATTGACATAATTATTAAAGCCCGGTGGCAAATTGCCCCGGTCGCGCCATTAAGGACGCTGCTCGCGCGATCCGCCCGAAATCGCGCCTCGCCGCTGCGGCTTCGTCAAAAGAGCAGAGGTGCAGTAGCGGCGGCAGCAGCAGCAGCGAGGCCGCTGAGAAAAGACGATAAGGAATACAAATTGAGGTGGTGGATGAGAGGAGAAAATAACGATAAAAGAATAGAAGGTGAAATGAAGATTTATTGCCCGGCTCTAGGGTACAGTTTAACCGAGTGTAAATTATTCTTGATTAATAAACGTCAGTTCGGTTCATCACGTTTTTTCTATTCTTCTTTTGTTTGCCACTTCTTTTATTTTTTGACGAAAAATATTAGTTATTTCAGTTTTTGGTGACGAGTGACACTATAGAATATGTTTAATCGTCTAAAACAAATATTTTAAAACTGAATAGATACATATGTCTATTCTACCGAATGGAAGAAAGGTACCGAAGATAGATTTAATATTTTTTTTTTAAATATTAAAATATTAAGAAAATTCATTATGAACCGCTATATCATTATACACGGCATGTATCTACTTCCAAGTAAATATTCGTTACAATTTTTTAACTTTTTGATCAGTGAGAATGATTAATTTTTTTAATCCAATGTTTTTCGACCTAAATTTTATAAATTTATAAGATTTATAAGTTGTATAAATCTTCTTACTTCCGCAAATACTTTTAACTTATTCATTGTTTTTATATTACGCAAGTACTGGGACTTAAAGTGCTTTTCTAAAAATGAATTTTATTATTCCTTATTTACATTATTTGGATCAATTTCAGGAAGCAGTATATATTTTAAAATCTCACACTGGCGAACGTAACAGTAGAGATATTACGTACAATCCAAATATAAATTAGAAGGACTAAAAAAAGGATTTATTTTCATTACATAAAACAATTCTCAAAATCACAATAAACAATAACAATTAATTTAAAGTAAAATGCATATAAGCAGCGGAAGTTGCTGAACTTATTTTGGCTCTGATTTCATCTCTATTTTTCCTTCCATTTTCATTTTCGTCAACAACTATATCAAATATCTCGAATTTTCCGCAATCACACTTATACATCGGACACGATTCGCAGGTCTCTGCAGCCTACATAACAACCGTCTATTGCAATTGTTCACTCGAATAAAATGAAAGTATCGAGGCAGCAGCAGCAGCAGCAGCAGCAGCAGCGACACGAAATAAAAGAAGTGACAGAGTGCAACAAGAGAATGAAAAGGAGAACGAGAGGAAGGGAGAGAGGGAGAGAGGTAGAGAGAAGTGAAGGAAAACGAGATCGGGAATTAAGAGTCGACAACGGCATTTTTAGCGGGGCACTTTCTGCCGTGTCCGAAAGCCCAACGTGCCACGAATGTTTGCTAGGCTTTCGGTATATACCTTGCGCAATCAAAGGAGAGCTGCCCGCCGCCGCCGCCGCAGCGTGGCACACAGGGGAGCTGCAGCACATGCAAACAGAAGGTATAAAGAACGATTGGGCTAAAAGTTTGTGCCAACTGACGGGCCAAAGCCGGCCAAAATCGTTTCCTCCGACCCGAGAAAGAGACAGAGAGATAGAGAGACGAGATGCGAAGCCGAGTTGAACCGAGCCCTGACTAACGGCCCATACTTTGTATCGAAGTCCGTACGATCAGGCGCCAAGATTTTATTCGACGGATTACGGACAGCCTGCGGAATTGATGCTGACTCCTGCTATATCGTTCTTTTGTCTTTCTTTTATTTCCTGGATCTTTTTAATTTTTACGTTGCGTTGACGCCGAGTGACTGCGTTTGTAGATGTTATCTTATTAATTGATCATAAAGAGGTGCCAACGATAAAAGAAACCATAACGGTCTACATCATTTGTATTTTCTTAATTTAATTATAGGTTGCGAAGAGTATAAAGCGCTGGAATATGAAAAGACACATGCATTGGTGTACGAAAAGAGTAGAAAGAAGATTGCAACAGCGTCAAAAAGCATAATTAATGAACCATAGCTTCTGTTGAGAAAATAATTGTATGGACAAACAAAAGCTTTTGTCGATAATTTTTATAAATTTTCAATTTTTTCTCTAACAATACAAAGATGAGCACCAATCTCAATCATCATTTTATTCGTAATTTAGAAAATCAGAACGCCGAGCGTGAAAACGCAACATTTCAATTCAGCTTTTCACAATGTCGAAATATAACCTATATCGTCACAGCCTTTACAGTTAACGAGCAAATCAAAATGGGCATTTTCTTACTAATTAGTAATTCAGTCGAGATAGAGCAGACTAGAAAGAAAAGTGGACAAGAAAGAGGAAAAAAGAGAGAGAGGAGAGAGTGAGAGAGAGATAGAGACACTGACGGCCACGTGGGCGTTCAGTTAGAAAGGAAAGTCCTTGAATGCGGTTGCGCGTCGTGGACGTCTTCAAAAACCGCAAAGCGCCTCGGCTAGGAGCCTAGAAGAATTTCTTGAAAATTGAGACGATCTTGGATCAGAGAAGATCCTTGGATAGTATAGCTGGAAATGAAAGAAAACCGCGATCCTCTGCGTTATGATATAATCGTTGGCTTTAAAAAAAAAAGAAAAAAAAAAACGAAGAAGAAAAGAAAAACGAAACGCACGTCCGCCGCACACGCAAATGTTGTTCTTTTATCCTTGTCACTTCACACCTGCTAAGTCATTATCCTCAACAGCCCCCCATTATGTGTTTATGCTTTGCGCTACTACTCGTAAATAAACCACACGCTGAATTTTTGCGCGCGAAACAAAAATAGTCCAAGTTCAGAACTTCGGTAGCTTTTCGCACCGATGCCGCTACGCGTTCTCCGCTGCTGCTATTGCGTAAGAGAAATGTTAATTATTTCTTTTTTTTTCTTATGACATAGTATTTCTTTTTTCCGTCATAATACGAGTTGAAAATCAATTTTAATTGGTTTTTGCAATCAAGTACAGCCAAAGATAATGAGAATGAGCGAACATTTTTTTCATCAATATTTTAATTGGCACGATCATTTTTTTTTTCAATATTTAACCAAGTTTACAAACTTGTATTTGTAATATTGTAGGTATACAAGAAACGTTTTGGGTGTGAAATTGTTTTTGCATGGATCTTTTCAATACTTAAATTTTAATTACATTCAGATATAATTATTTTTAAAATTATATTATTTTGGCTAGATTAATTAATGTTTTAATTATATAATGTATTGCATCTGTATGAGATTCTCTTACCTGTGCACATTTAATTAAAATTCATATTCTTTATAATTTTCATTATTTACCTCTTTTATAGCTCAATTATAAGGCGAAATATCGCAGTAGCAAAACCCTTTTTTTTCAATTGGAAACATTGATTCTGTAAGCTTTAATTGATCAGCTGGCCGAAGCCTCGTGCGCAGCCTACTAATCGCACGAAATGAAATGAAATTTCCGAGAATTCCTCATCAAACCAGTGTTAGAATCAATTAAACGTTTTGCCTTTTTTTCTTTTAATCGCGAAACCACACCAGCTCGAGAATACACAAAACGCAAGGTTATACAACACGAAAGGCGAGCGAAGCTGGACGCCTTAATTAAAGCTGGCGCGAAAAATTCGTAATAGAAATTCAAGCGAGAGGACGAGAGAGAGAGAGAGAGAGAGAGAGAGAGAGAGAGAGAGAGAGAGAACGGTGTATTTCATTTGGGCAAGTCAATGGCTCCATAAATATTCCTTTGGGATTCACGAAAATACTGGCACGCCATGCGATCGAGCGTCGCGTGTGATGCGCCACGAACCAAAGTATACACACATCCAGCGAGAAAGAGGCTAAACGACAATTTACACGACTTTTTAGTTCCTTCCTTCCTGGCGTATATAATACATATATACCAGCTTTAGTCGAGAGCAAAAGGCCAACTTAACCGGCGCTCGAGTGGAATCATCTTGAGGCGTTGGCTCGTCAACTCTTTCGAAATCGGCCTGTCAGCCCGAATTAGCGAATGCACGCGAGAGGCAGCAGAAAGCTGCAGTTGCTCGAGCAAAAGAGAGGAGGAAGGAAACAGCCGAGGAGATTCGAGCCGCAAAGTGGAGAAGAGCACGAGGGACCCGACGAAATAGAGCTAATGGAATGCAGAGATAGTCAGCTGTTGCTCCTTTTTCACCCGGTCCTCTTTCTCCTCCCTATTTCTTATCAGCACTTGCGAGTATAACTGTTATCGACAATCTTCCAAACAGAATTTAATCACTTGTAATATATTAAGCAATTCATAAGTAAGAATTGAAGAATGAGTTTAAAAGGTAGACCTGTTAAACGGCCGACGAAAGGAAAACGAGTTTTTATTATAAGAAGCGAGTAATCTAGCTTGAGAAGGCTTCACAGCACGAGATATCCCAATGATGAGCGCGAGGTGAAAAGAAGAGCCCACGAGCTGCGGGGAGATTGAGCAGCTGTCGGGCAGCAGCTCCGGTGTTCTTCACACATGGCCAATTCGAATTAGCTCGCCATGGCATCAACGAGCACGAGTTCATCGTCGCGCATTACTCCTATATGCACGCCTTCGCGGTGCATAAAAAGAAACTATAATAGGGGGGGATAAACGACGCCCTGCAGCCACGCGGCGATGTCAACAAAAGCGGCGGCCGTTTCGCGGTAGCTTTTCTCTCCCCTATAGTATAACGTACAACGTATGTGTGTGTGTGTGTGTGGATGTGTGCGTGTGTGTATTTTACGCTGGTCTTTCGTTCCGTATCGTTCCGTTTCGTCGCCTGCGGCATACTCTCGCGCACTCGGGGCCAAAATAGAAACGACTTACCCACTTTACGAAGCGCAAGCGCGCGCGAGCGCATTTCGACTAGATGAGCGAAGAACCGTCAGTTGACGCAGTTTCGCAAGGCTGTACTGGCCGCACTGCTATTGCTACTATATGTGACTGTGTGCGAGTGTAGTTTTCGAGCTGAAGCGAGCCTTTGTTTAGATCGCTACGATATATGTGTATACTGCGTTGGTACACTTCTATTGCACTTGCTATCTGTTTCGTTACGGGGAATCGAGAGAATTCAATTATTGCACTCAGTCTCTCGAAAAACTTGGCGCTCCGGTTGCTTTAATTTAGAACTGTATTTTGCTATATGATAGAGTGGCTTCTTTGACTTTATTCAGTGAATTCAGGGATTCCGCCACAGATGGATGCAGCTGACAAATTGAATCCTTGAACGTATATTTAAATGATTTGGAATGTGTGATTTTGGATTTTCCACGTATGTTAAAATTTAAAAATTGCTGAAGTTGAATATAAACGATAATGATCGAAGGCTTAGTGAGATCAATAGTAGGTAATAGGTTCAAAACAATGCTATAAAAACAAAAGTACATGAATTCGTAGTCATATAATGGCTCAAGGAAGGCCAAACACATTTCGGCTAACACCACGCGATGATTCAATGTCATATTCTTCTTAATCACATGAATCATCAAAAATTTAAGAAACCTGAATCATTGCGCTCGCGCCAAAGTCGTATTTCACGCTTCGTATACACTTCTTTTAGAAGCGAATTCGACATAAGGCGCACTGGACAATTCAAAACGCGTCTCAAGCAGCTGAATAATGAATTTACAATAATAAAAGGGTCGCAATCAATCTTCTAGCAGTTCGAAACTCCCGATGCTAGTTAGAAGTCCTATCAAGAACCTTATAGAAACCTTGCAAAAGAGCAACACTCGCGCGGACGGCGGGCCTCTGAAAGGAATTCTGTTTATACAAATAATATTTCATATGGGCTGCGGTTTAACGGTGCGATGGTGGCGGCACGTGAAGCCGAACGCACAGCTCAACGGAAAATCGAACACTATTCTAACCTCGGCGCGCGCGCGCGATCGTTAGATGCGAATATCTCTCACGGAACGAATTCCGCGTTTGCGGTTAAGCATTTCACACGTGTGCGCATTTTAATACACGCCGCGGGTGTGAATGAACAATCTCGAAAATATATATACATATATAACTTTTCACGCCTGTTATTTTTTCATTAACTCTCGCTGATTCTGCGCACAAGGGGGGATATAATCCAGCGTGATCAAAAAGATTGCATACACACCGAGTCGGTGCTAATTTTAAATCCTAGCAGTGGTGGCTATACTTGTGCAATATTCACATTGAAATTATTTTTAGATCTTATTCTTTTTAGTGCAAGCGTGTGAAACATAGTTATTATGCTGAATAAAAGTATTTCCTTTTGTTTTTGCTTAACTAATAATAATTAAATCTTTTTCTTATGGGATTTAATTACTTTGTTTTCAAAGTTTCAAGAATTAATAAATCAACTTTATTAGTAACAGAATGTGCACTGCCTTTTAAGTACATCAAATAAATCAATATTTCAAAGATAAAACCTTTAGGTTGTTTTTCCAAATAAATAATTAGCAATTGCCTCGGTCATTTTAAGTAATGTATTTTAAGTGTAACATTAAACTGAAAATTGCGAGAAGGAAAAAAGATGCAAAATTTATATGCATTCCATTATATCGGACGAAATTCCCGGTCGCTCTCCGTCCTTGACAATCCGCAGCAAATTTGGAACAATTATGCAAGAACGAATGTACATGCTACATAATCGCTTAGCCGGGACGGATATAAAAGAAAAAAATAAGAAGAAAAAAATTGATAGCGCGTAATGAGCAAGACGAATCCGCGAAGCGTCGAGCATCAATAAGCACCCAAATTCGACGCGTCCACACGTGTGTTATACCATCGTCTCTCGCGAAACCCCAAGATCGATCGACACCTTTGTCGAAGGCTTATACCTCTTGCATAATCTCAATTTATATACGCATATCGTCGACTGGAGAGGACGAGAAGAAGCACAAAAAGAAAAAAAATGAGTACACATCGCTGAGGGACAAATAAGTCGCGCGCGTGGCGGGTCGGGGGAACTGCGGAGACACAAAAGTCTTCTCCCCGGGGCGGCGGCGGCGTCGGCGCGGGCGAACTTTCGACGACGACGACGACACCGCGCGAAAGTGACAATGAAGGATTCGCAACACGTACCAGTGACAAGGCCGCAGCGCGCGCGGGGCATTATTTTTTTCCTCGCCCATAATTCACTTCCCTCGGGTCGCCGCGCCAAGCGAGCGGTTGCTTGCTATATCTCTCTCTCTGCGCATACATACGTATATGTGTGCGCTGCAAAAGATGTTTGGTCTTCCCGTTCCGCTTACCTGCAACACACAAGAGGAGAAAAGAAATTAATTTTCCAGCGTCATCGACGTATGCCACCATTATGCATTTGGTATAGGTGGATATATGGAAGCGGGAGGGGGATTTATGAGGATATTGCGGGGACACTTGGCAAACAACATTATTCCGCGCTGACTTATCGAGCACTACCTCCATGCGATTATGGCGTCGCTATGATGGAACTTTTTGAGCTGAGCTGCACGGTTGCTCTTTCTAAGGTTTCCGAAGCCACGACTCGTTTGATATATTTCAATAATAACATTTCACACTTGTTAATCGAGGGATTAAATTCCTCTCGTTACTGCCATGACAATGCAGAGCAATTATTTATACTCGAAAGGTATTCACTGGACTCTGTTGAACCGTGTAAGCAATACATTTTTATTCCAGCACCGCAAAAATACACGATATCCTTTTATACAAGGATTAATTAATAGCCGACGCTGATCTCTATTAACATTATCATTTGTTCACTCGGTATAAAAACACCCGGGGGCTTTTAAATCACGTAATCGTCATAAGAACGTGTCGCTCGTCGTTCCTTAGCTCAAGAATATACACGAAGAGTAATAAGCGACCGGCTCGATAAAAGGCTAAAGTTGATAAAGCCCCGTGCAATTCGTACACGATGGAGAAGCATCGTGCACGAAAATAAATTTTCACGCGCTCGCTTATACGTCCGCGTTAGGCCACGATTATTTACAACTAAAGATTACAAATTACAGCGCGGCGATAAGGCAGCGGCGGCCGCAACAAGAACATTTAGCGGAATAATGAATCAAAGGGGAGAGAGCCTCCACTTATCGCGCATCCAGATACAAAGCTAACCAGAGAGCGAGTCAAGCAAGAGGAAAAAGGAAGCAGAGAGAGAAAGCATGCACGAACAGAGGAAAAAAGCGAGCGGCGGGCGACATTTTTTTTTTAAAAGCAGCAGCAGCAGCGGCGGCGGCTACCGCTTCTTCCGCTGATAGAATACTCCGGAGGAGTATAACGGGCGCGCGCCACCGCTTACGCGCTCGGTTACACAAGTATTGTTATTTATTTCGAGGGCGGGATCTTTCGAAACGCCGCCGCTGAGCACGTTAGGATAATAACCGCGGGCGCCTCTCTGCTGCTGCTGCTGCATGCGTGCACCGCCGCGATCCCTGCGGTCTTTTGTGCGCACCTCTTGCACACTGCACGCACGCGAGTTTTTCGGGGGACGCCCTTCTGCAAACACTCGAGCGCGTGTTTCTCTCTCTCTCTCTCTCCTCCGGTGGCTCTACCACAGTCGCTTTCGTTTTTTCTGAATATATTGCGTGCTCGCATATGGCTATGGCTCTTTAACTTATACACACTTTGCTTGGTCACGATCTATTTTCTTTTTGCTCGGTCCTTTTCTTTTGGAAACAACTGCTCTGTAATTTTGTTTTGATATTTTGTAGTATACTTCGTTGTGTGTAATTTGAGCGTTAGAGGTGCGATTTCAAATTATTAAAGAACCGTTACTTTTTTTTAAATTTTTACTTTTGTACTTTGTTTAATTGTAAGATAAGTATATTGTGGATACGGAACTCCCGGAAATGGTGTACGTATGACTGCACGTGATAAAAGAGAACCTTATGCTGTACGATGAAGCTATACATGTTTTACACAGTTAATCTCTAAAAACATTATTTCATAATCAAGCTAAATAATTATTATTACGCGTGTCTACTTATAGATAAGAACCAATAAACATACGCTAATTATGTAATTGCTACTAGGCTTTTTTTAGTCCTATCAGATACAGATACGAGCAGAGGATTCGATATCGCTATGTGAAGACCATTAAAAGCTGTTTTATCTAAGTTTCAATTTAAATTATCACAGTTAACTCCTATAGTATATTTCTTGTCTTCATTTTCAACCTCCACACACACACACACACACACACACA
>UELV01178706.1:0-13255 GCA_900490015.1 Megastigmus stigmatizans | reverse complement strand
ATATTAATATTTCTACTTTTCACGTATCGGAATGACTTTTTCTACTGCTCTAAAGTAAGAATTAATCGCTCAATTCCTACTTTACTAAAGTAGAAATATTAATATTTCTACTTTTCACGTATCCGGATAACTTTTTCTACTGCTCTAAAGTAGAAATCTCACAATTCCTACTTTGCTAAAGTAGAAATCCGTCAATTTCTACTTTTTTGCATCAATTTTTCTACTTTAGAGTGCACATGCGCCCTAATCGGAATCATCAATCCTTAATTAGTGCTTTGGTATTAAATAAATAATAACTTTTTGTTTTATTGTGAGTTCCCCATTAGAATTTGCGCAGGAATCATGTCCAATTCTTAATAAAAATTTATTAAAAAAATTTGAATGGGCGAGCGTTTTCTCTCTGCAAATAATGGAGAAATGATAAACTCTAAATAGGGCGCATGCGCGTAAGTTGATTGAATTGACAGTTTCGGGGAAAATGAACTTTCGTTCATTTAAATAATTATTTGTTTATCAATGACACTTACGATAGCTACTTAGATATGAAAGACGCACAATTGATTTCGCGTAGAAAAATAGCAGAATAATAAATATAATATAATAATAATAAAATTTTCAATATAATACAAAAAATGGATGTAATAAATAATTTTTATTGAAAAGTACCTTACTTTAAAGCATTTACAGCAGCATAATTCTTGAAAAAATAGAAAAACCTTTGATTTTTATTACTTTAACTCCTTATACCTAGGTGTTTTTATAAAAATTAAGGAAAGTAAAATATACTAAATAGACAAAAGAAAAATGGTTATAAAGCGGAAAAAAAACTCATTTTTTTTCGGATTGACATACCAAATTTTTGTTCTAAAAACTCCCCGATTACAAAGTATACTAAAAATCACATGAAAAAAGTTTTTTCCCAGGGTCTAGGAACCTCTTCAAAAAATCGGGAGAAAATCCATCAGAAAATTTTAACGATTTTTCATTTTTACAATTTCGTGGTTAGGATTACATATCAAAATTATTTACTTATTTCAGATGTGAAAATGTACCACCATGAATTTTCTCAAAGATGGAATGACGATAGAACTGAGCCAAAAAAAAAATAAAATTCAAAAATCGTAAATATAATGTTTATTGCCTAGTGGGCCAAACGTGCCACTTTCTCCCCCGGGGCCTATTCGAGAATGTTGTATTTTCGTTCTCGCTAGACGATAAAATAGTACACGCTATACTTACTCGTGAGGAAAATTGGCCAGCCCAGACCTCGTGTTTGCCTGCGTGTCAATTTACACGAGTTCTGAACAGTCCAAGTTTTTTCCTCCCTAGTGGCGTAATCTACTATTTTATTCCCACGTTTTCTTTTTGTCATTATAAATCTCTCTATTATTATCAAAAACCAAAAATATTACAAAAACCAGGGTAGTGAACAAATGAAAAAGTAATTTAGACATTAGTGTATATATATTTCTGTTCAATATTTTAATACATATATAATATTAGTGATATAGCAATATATTAATCGGACATAAATTCCTTTTTATGTGTTTTTTTTTCCTCGTGATTAGAACTAAATATATATATATATAAACTGCATATTTACAAAAGTACAAAAAGCTTATATAAAACATCGACTCCTAAATTATATAGGATCTCGTTTCTTTCATCTACACATCCAAATTTCTATTATAGATCACGTTCCACGTTTCTAAGTCTCATAATCTAGTGCTACTCAAACTCTTCCCATCTCGTCTATAACCATCTATTACTTGTATCATATAAAATAATACAAAGTCAGACTTATAATGATTTCTTTTCCTATGTCGGGGACAATATAATACCGTCACTTTTTTTATCTCTTCTACGTGTAGGCCTTTTGATATATTTCTTCTAGCTGAAAGGAACGGGGGTAAACGAGGCGTAACATCATCCTTTTTGTTTCATCATCATATAATATATACTATAATATATACGTATACATTTAAATTTTCGATTCATCTACAATACTCCGTCTACGGTAGCACAATATATTATACTTTTTGATTTTAGCAGATTCCCATCATGCGTGCGAGTCTGCTTGGTCCAGTTTTCGCTTTTTCTCGTTCGATCGTCACCAATGCAGCTTCTTTTTTTTTCTTTTCTCTTTCCTTTCTATATTATTTGGAACGCTTGCGATCGTCGTTTAAACGACTCGCTTCGTCTGCTGTTTATATTAAACTTTTAAAGGATTAATCGGATCGGTATAATTTGTAAGAAAAGTTATTTGAAAATTTTGGACTTATTTTGAGCAAACGAAAAACGATTGTAATATATTATATGCCATAATATGTAACACTGGATTAACATAAATTCATCTATCAATCTGATTAATAACATGTAAATTGGATAGCAAAACTGGTATTTCCACTAATTGCGGTGATTATTCGACATTCAGTAGTACATGCGATACACTTGGCTTACTTGTTGAATTATGATCGTTAGTATTAGTTTTTTTAACGTGTTTGTATATATTCAAAGTTTTTATTACGAAAGTCCGGTAATACAAAAGTTTCTGTAAAAATTGGTCACACCTGCGAAATATCAAAACGTCGTCTACAAACTACGTTGTACTAATGCGTTATTGTGCAAAACGTCGTTGATTGTTTATTTGTTTCAGTATTTATCACGAAAATTCTCCAAGGACAATGAACAAACTGTGTGTACCTTTCAAACCAAAAAACGGTTCCTCGCAACGCTCCTAAATGCAATTGTACAATTATCGTGAAAATCCTTTGTTATTGAAGCAAAGAAAAATAAAAGAGAATGGATGGAATCAAAAAATAGTTGCGATATTAAATAAAGAGAAATGACTTGTTTTTTTTAGCATGATAACGAGTCACGATAACATATATATGTGTATAGTACATGTGTAGTATAATGACTATATGTACAGTTAAAATATATCACGTACAGCTAAGCTGTCGATCGTTGAGCTTAATGGAATAATTCATTACCTCTTCACGAGGTTTAAGATATCTGTTAACATCTGCTGTTTCTCTGAATGAGTGCTTTTCGTTGATTTAGGCCATGTTCTCATTTGGTTCGACAATTTTATGAAGATTGATAGAACCCCTGTTGAAAAACTCCACCTGAATCTCCAGGAAAATTTACAAGTGACTTGACGTAAATGAACGAAAAGCGTAGGCCCAAAAGACAATAAAGATTCTCATATCTGCAAAGACTCATAAAAATATTTCTTAACCAAGATTAGAAAGGTTTCCATCTATTTTGTACAGTTGCATAGTTCCACTTCACCGGCAAACTATCGATTTTGAGCTCAACAGAAACGTATTACGGTTAGAATCATAAAACAATAGATATATATATATGTATACCTATCTACAAGCTAAAAGAAGTTCCTTGCACCATAATCTTCGATACGTCTGAAACCAGTATAATAATCCTGTTCGAACCCTCAAAGTCTTGGCACTCGAAAAAAGCGTCGTCCAGTCTTTATATCATCGAGGGGATGTGAAAGTTCTAACTTTACCAACATAGATGTGTCATACAAAAGTAAAGATTGATTTTCCTCATTATGAAACTAATTTACAAACATTTCAAATACCTTCGATTCGTTATATAAAAAAATATTTATAACATTTAAACGCACGATTGCAATTTGTCTTTTTTTTTTTAATTGTTACCTCCGTGACTTGTTTCTTATCATCAAGTAAATTACAAAGAAAACAATCTGCTTTCATAAAGGTAGAATTAAAATTATTGCTACGAATTCATATAAAATAAATTATAGTAAATTTATAATATATTATTCATAAAAAAAGAGTGGATTCAACCGGTGTTGCCGTCGGTACTTCACATCCCTTAAAGCGCTCGACACGATTCAACGCCGTGTCCGTATTATGTCCTCTCTTATTTCCTAAGTGGATGTGAAAGCTTAAGCTTCGCCGAAATTCACGTACTTTTACGATACGTTGACTTTCCTTTCATTTGAGCTCTACTTCACCTTAACTCTCAGACTATATACTATCTTACTTATGGTATTTATAATCATAACAAATATTTCAATCCCTGCTAAGGATAACTTAATCATACACTTAACATAATCAATGTTTAGGAGTACCGATATTCGCAAATTATCAAGATCTGTTCTCATCTAATCTTAAATTTTACCAATAGAAAAAGAAATGTACACCAATTTTACTCTACATATCGACAGGAAGCAGAAGTGTCTTTCGTCAAAAGAGACTCGCTCGATCGAAATAATCGTCTACCACGAAATAAAAGACAGAGGCATGGCCGAATAAAAGGAAAATCAATGCGTCGACGTGTCAGCAGCTGCATTCGCGCGTTGCCTTTCACAGTCTCGCGGGCGTTTAGTGCCTTTCGCGCGAGTCCTCGCGATGTACGCTGTGCCTCTTGAGCTCCTGGTTGCCGTTGCCGCTGGGCGTAACCGGTCGGCGCTTAGACCGCTTGAACTTGGCGATATCCTCGCCGAAGACGTCACCTGTGCGCAGAGCCGAGATCAGGTCGTCGAACTCGCCCTTGTTGTCCACGTGTCCGTTCGTGCCGTTCGCCTCGTTCTTCTTGTTCAGCGAGATGCTGTTCAGTATGCCCTCACGCGAATTCTTCCTCTCCATCGTGCGTTTCTTCAGCTGAATGAACAAAATGATCGAGTTAGAGGATTTATAAGACAAATGAGATGTTATAAAAGAAAATCTTTGGACTTTGATCGTCGAATATAAATCGATCGTGGTACTGTAAACATTCTTTGCATTTCTGTAAAGTGACCGAAGGTAAGGAGAGGAATCCAGTTCTCAATTTTTTTAGAGTAAAATAAAAAGTAGGTCTCTGCAGCCATTGGAATCTTAATCGCTTAAACGCAAAGAACTCATTGAGAAGTGTTACATCTTCTTTGATGTCTGAATTGAATCACTGAACCGTGAGAAACGACAGGAAAGAACAATTTGCTGAAAAACTTTTACTTCGCGCAAAAACTATTTGAAAAAGAGGTATTCGATAAAAAGTCTATAAAGACTGATTGGACCTGAATACTTTATCTCAAATTATTTGTGAAGACATACGAAATGAATAGCTTACTTATCGGACATGAATTTCAATTCCAATTTTATTAATGGATTAATTATTGATAAGCCATTAAAATAATTGAAGGGTATATAGTATATAATATAGTTTATAATAAAGTTTTAAAAGGATATATAGATTTAAAATAAGATATAATTTCTAATATAATTATTCTTACTAAAACAATACTCTCAAAAAGTGTAATATTTATTAATTAAACCAAAATTGATTCAGCGCTAAAAAATTGCTTACAGTAACTCGTAACTAAATGATTGAGATACTTACTTCCTGTTCCTGTTTAGCTCGGCGCTCTTCCTCCTCGACTTTCCTTCTCATATTCTCGACGTCCTGTCTAGCTTCTGACAGTGCCTGAAGGAAATTCTCAAAGATGCCAAAGAACTCGTCCGGCTGAACGCCCGCGGAATCCTCACCGAAAAGCCTCACGGCTCTGTCAAACTTTTCGTGAAAGAACACGTTGATTAATCATACGCGATTTTTGAGCGAACGAACGAGGAAGAAAAAAGAAAAAATGAAAATTGAAATAATTATTATATCCACATGCTTACCCGAGTCTTCATGTCTTGGAAGAGATCCTCTGCTTCGGCGAGTCTGCACGTAGCTTGAGCCTGGAAGTCTCGCATGGCTGGTAAGAACATATCACCCTGAAGCACTTGAGCTTGACCTCGATGGAATTCTGAAAATAAATTATTACCATGTACACGGATCATGAATTTCAATCAGTCAATTTGTATATTTATTTGCATCAAGAATGCGATCCTTCAGTTTTTGAAAAGAAGATAAAACATCAACCAGTTCAAAACGAATATTTAATTTTCATGCTAAAAAATTAATTTTTATTAGTCAAAAAAATCCCTTACCGATTTCTCTCTGCACATCCTGCAGTCCGTTCTTCAAATTCGCCCCCTCCTTCTGCAGATCCGCCATACTGACCCTCGCGGCAGTCCTCACATGTGGCATATCCTCCTCGATCTCCAGCACCTCCCTAAATCTCGACTCGAGCACCTGCACGAGATAATGCAGCAGAGTCGTGCCCTTGGAACAAGAGGATTTAGTGTCGACCAGCCGGTTGAGCGAGGCAAGACGGAAGCCACAGGCATTGCCTCGCGCGTTGCCCCGATTCACGTAATTTCCCAGGGCGAGCACGAGCTCGAGGAGTTTGCGCAGACGTCGGGATCGGGCGACCTGACGCGACGCCTCGAGTACGGCGCGCATACGCGGCGTCAGCTCGGCTATGCTCGCCGAGAACTTCTTCTTGTAGTGCAGCGAGCGCAGTCTCTGCTCGTAGTGCGGTACTCTGGAGTGATGGGAAAAAATGATTGAGCTTTGATGTACAGCATATTAATTGGAGGATTACATAGCGTGCATGGATAATACTTTCAGGCTCTGGCGCGACGTTTGAAATCATTTGCCGGGGAGCCGTGAGTTGTATGTGTGTGTACGTGTACGTGTAACGGGTTTTCGTACATACGGAGTGAAAATTTACCGGTCTATCAAACTGCGAAACATTTTAATAGGAGAGAACTTGTGCCGAAGGGCATTGTTGAATGAAAAATTTGTACATCCGTTGCTCGTGGTTTAGGCATGCATGCATATTTTTGCCTCGCGAAATAATCAATTATTTTGTTATTGAATTACACTAAATCATAGACAAATATTCAAAAATTATCAACTCAAATGTAAAATCATCGACGCTGTTTTTTTTTACGGATTAATTAATAATTATGTGGATAAGGTGCATACTTTGATATTTGGTGCAGGAAACAATCGGCTCTGCTCTGAAGGTCCTTCTGATGCATATCCAAGGAAGCGGCTTCCTCCGGCGAGGGAATGTATTTGAGAAGCTGCTCCACCATATCGATGTGCAGAATGTTTTGCTGATCCATCGACAAGATCGTTCTAGTGATCTCGTTGTCGGACATCTTTAGCTTCGACAACAGGATGGTGCAGTTCTGTGCTCGCCTCGAATCTATCACCGACATGGTTTTCTTGTTCTTTCCGAGATTCCTTAAATCCTCGATCGATCCCTCGGTGGACACTCCGTTCTTCTGATAAGCGCAGAATATTTTATCGATGGATTCCAGATCCATTATATTGTACAGTTTCGAGTCGTCCAGTTCCGACCAGATTGTGCCCTGCAGCTTTTGCTCCGGGATTTTCGACCAGTTGAAGGATTTGAGTGGATTGCTTGGTTGAGGAACATTTTTTACGATTTCCACCTGATATATATAAATCACAGATAAATAATATAAAATTACGGATCTCTGTATTTTTATTGTAATATCGTTAATGATTTTAATGAAATTAACGGACCTTCATCGGAGGTGGCGCGGCAGGCATGAGACAGGGCGGCGGCGGTGGTGCTAGAGGTGGAGGAGGCGGTGGCGGTGGCGTCGGCTTGGCCTCGACCTTCTCCAGGACCTCGTCCTCGACGATTTTGATCGTGGCCTTGGCGTCGTCCGGCAGACTGCCCGAGGCCACCAGCTGCTCCAGTCGCTTCCTCTCTGACTTTTCGTTGTTCACCTGTCGCGAAAGCGTCTCTATGCTGTCCTGCAGCTCCGAGATTCTCTGTTTAGTTTCTATGTGTAGCGACGTCTCTTTCTCAAGTCGTTCCTTTATTCGCGCCAGACTCGCCTCCATGTCTTCCTATTTGATTTCCAATGTGAAAAATGTGCATTTAGCAGTTTTGATATTTGATTTATTGATCAAGTATATTGTTTCAAATGGTCTGATAACAGTACCTTCTCTTGCGTTCGCAAATCCAGTTCTTGTTCCTTCTTTGCGAGTCTAGTGGACATATCCGAATTCTCCTTTTCCAATTCATCGGCCTTCTTTCTCGCGGCAACGAGCTCCTCCTCTTTGGCCAGCAAATGTACGATCTCCTTGACGTTGATATCGATCGGGGCAACATCGGGATTTCTCGTAGTATTTGCTTCGCTGCCTTCGGATTGCAAGACTATTTGTTGGACGATTCGGTCGAACAACAACCAATGTTGAGGATACGATCCGTAGTCCACTAAAAGAATAACGATTTATAAATGTCGCTTTCCAGACAGAAAAGCTCAGTATCCTTGCGAAGAATACTCACGTGGCAGTAGTATACAATGCTCGAGCAAGCTCAACAAGTGCGGATAAGCCGCTGTGTGGCTGAGTTTCCGCCTCAGCAGATCGAACATGGCAGTCGCGCTCTTCGTGTCCACGTGTTCCTTCTCGAACTTCCTCGCGAGCTCCTTCTCATCCTCGTTCCTCACCATCTCGAAGAAATCCAAATGCCGATCGAGCGTCTCGTTCTCGTACTTGCGCAGTTTCTCGATGATCGGCTGGATGCCCAGCATGAGGAGTTCGTACCTCAGATGCAGCCTGAATTCCAGTGTCACCTGGCCAGGACCGTAATTCAGTACCGCGTTGATGAATGACATTATGGCGGTCTTCAAGGACAGATTGTCCTTGTAGATGCCGAAGTTCTTGTCGAGGTCATTGATGATGGACTGGAAACGCGTGCGCTCTGAATAGTATTGCTGGAAGTGTAGCATAGCCTCGAGGACCTTGCGATGTCCACCTGGCACGAGACAGACGGCGCCGAGGATCTCCAGCACGGCGATTTTGGTCTTGATGTTTTCGGTTGCCAGTGACTGCGATATCGTGTTGATGGCTGTGGGGTGAGCTAATACGTGAGCTCTGCCGTTCTACAAGTTCACAAATTCATAATTGTAACACATGCTAGGAAACATTTTGATGAATTGTCTGGATGTCGATGGATTCAGTTACTTACCGAGTTGTTCATCAATGCTTTCAAGCAGCCGATTACGCTTGTGTGAAGATTACTGTTCGCCGCTTCGACGTCCATTGTTTCCAAAACCTGTAGCAGCGAGTTCAAGCCGTCCAATTCGATGAACCTAATGACGAAGCTGTGAGGCTGCGTTCGCAGTGCAGTCTTTAAAGCTTCCACGTGCCGCATTTGGTTGGCAGCTTCCTCGGCTTCCTCTGTGTTTGGATTCTGTAATAACAAAAGTGAGCGATTGCAATAAATAAACACATTTACTCCCAATGGATAAGTTTAAAAAATCAATGAACACTCACGCTCGTGATGGACTTGACTCGGTTGATGTAATCCTCGGGATCGCCGCTGAGATCCGTTGTCCTCAAGCCGCCATTGTCGAGGGTGCCGTTGCCCTTCCTCGAGCAGTAGATCTGCCATTTCTTATTAGCGGGCAATGCGAGGACCGCTTGTCGATTCGCCTGTGTGAGATCGAGCTCGTCGACGAGCTCGAGGAACATTTTGTTCAGTTCCTCCTCGGCAGGCATAGGCAGGGTGGGCGTCATCGCTTGAAGCGTGAGCGTACCCGTCTGCTCCACCACGCAGTAGGTGATCTCCGGCGGTTCGTCATCCTGTAAGCAGATTCGTCAACATTCATTAGCCACTGTTTTATTTCTAAACGTTTCGATTTGATTCAAGCTACTATGGAAGTATGATCGAAGATAATCACAATATTTCCTCTTCAAGCCAAATATGAGAAATTAAGGAACGAAACGGTTGTTATTTTCAACTGACGATCCTTGATTTGATTGCTGTATTTAGATTTAAATCGGTTCTGACTGGGGCATTACGAGGATTGAATCAAGCTCTTTTTAAAAGCGAAAAATAAAATTTTTATCGTCATTGTGACGAAACCTTCATTTGTACTTTCCCTGAATAGATATAAAAATAAAAAGGGAATTCCACATATTGTCGAGAAAGTAAAAGTTTTCACTTTGAAGGTAGTAAAAATGAGATTACATCAAGAGCAGTCGAATTAAGTTTTAGTAACAAAAGGAATGCGGAAAATTCCAGTGGCCGCGCGCGTGCACACTGAAAAGCCTTATCCTAAGGTGGGCCCGTCACTCGTTCCCCCCGTCCTACCTATAATAAAGCGCGCCCAAGAGGTGTCACATTCGTTACTTTTATCTTCCGTTCCCGAGAATTTAATGCCCCTAACCGAAATCGCGGTCGCTTTCGACTCGTAAAAACGGAACATCGCAAGAGCAGCCTTCCGCCCGCGGCGTCGTCCTCCTCCTCCTCGGCGCAGCGCAATCAAAAATTAAAGAGGGAAGAGGATCTCCCGACTAAAGAGCGCTCTGATTTTTCTCTCTCTTTCGCTTCTGTTGATTTCGGAGAAATTCTCAGTTTGGGACACCTCGCGACGACGTACTTTTACTTTGATTGCAATCAATATAGCAGCGCGATTAAATTCGCTGTGGCTTTATCTTATACAATGTTGGTGGAAAGTAAGACGTAAAATCGGTTAATTAAAAATGCGTAAATTCTCTTTACGGCGCGGAAAGGTAAGGAGGCGAATTTTGGGAGAGGATTTTTGCACAAAAGCGACTGCTACCGTGCTGCGCATAATTGTGTACCGTTATACCTAAAGTACAAAAACATAAATTTGAAAAACTCGACTGGGGATAGTTGTGAGTTTCAAATTAATAATAAGTTACCATTTTTACCGTATACAATCGGCTATTTTGTACTTTGGAAGTGATCACTCTTTATTGTTTCATCGCTTTCGACTGTATTGCTTTATTCCACTTTCTCTAAAGCTGATGCCAGCTTTGGTAGCAGCAATTAATTATTGTTTTTCGCAAAATCATGTAATTTAATAATACTTGAGTATCGTTTAAATTTACCCAATGTAATTTGGATTCTTTCAAAAAACCATGTTTATATCAGATTTAATATGCTATGATATTACGAAGAGAAAAATTAACTTAACCTCTATACTGACAATTTTTATACAACAATTGAGCGTTTTAAAGTGTAGGAAGTGTTACGAAGTAATTAATTCGCTATTATTACGCCTGAATGTTTTCTATATAAAAAAAGTCACGGTCCTTCAAAACAAGATAGAACAATTACTTCTTTCACCTTCGATTCCACAAGCAATACCAACAGCGGCGCGCAATTCGCGTTTGTCATCAATTTAGCCTTTTGATCTCGTATAGCTGGCATTGCATCTCACCTCGCGCGGCGGTCAAACGAGCTAAATCATCGCGACTCCATCTCTGAGCGCGCGGAATTCCATAGAGCCACGACGACTCGCGATAGAAAAGCCGGACATGCGCGCTCTATAACCTTGCACCGATGGAAAAGTCTCTGTACGCGCGTTCGAGATTCTCGGGAAGATTTTCGCGAATTCCTTGAAGGAAAGGCTTGTGTGTCCGTCTATATCGGGGGTATACACCAATGACCCAGTTAACGATATTCACACAGACAGTCGCGAGGTCATCGCGACGAATGACAATGGGCTGCTCTGTCGTCGTGGAATAGATTATGCAGCCACGAGTCGGGGAAAATAACAATGAACGATTGAGGGATATCGAAGCTGTGCATTTGTGCGGATGAATTGCGGATTCATGGGCGCTAAGAGTCGCATGGCACATATACGTGAGTTGGGAATTTCGTTTATTTTTTGATGGAAAGGAAAGAATGTTGGCGAATGTATATACAGTGTGAGTAAGCTGTTTCGAGGATATGTTCGAGCGCTACTAATCGCGTATAATTGCATGTAAAGAGCTCTCTGCCAGGTGCATTCGAGTATCTAATACGAGCTATGTTATTTATTTTATGTACGGTCGTATCAGCGCGCCTTAAAATATATAAATATCTCGTTCGTTGAAAGCCTGTATACTTTACAAATTAGCGCGCTGCCGTTAAAGATGTATATAAAATATTAATTCAACGGAGAACAGCATTTTGCTATCTGCTACGAACAAATTTGAATCACAAAGAAAAACAAAATGCCTGCACTTTTTATCGATTGGCCGTTTAAAAACTTGAATGAAAACTGCCGTAAGCTTATCGAATTTCCTTGATTATCATTCGAATGTATTTCTTTATACGATCGTAAAACCGGGATTCGGTAGGAGTGGAATGCATCCCGATCGATGGAAACATTTGTTCGGCATAAAATCAGTTCACGCCAGTAATAAAAATCATTAGCGCACGCTAATGGCCGTAAATTTCGTCATTTTAGTTTCATCAATATCGTTTTTATTCGTCGCGCTTTCGGGGGACTGGATTTCTTGAATCCGGTTCACGAAAAAGTTATTGCTGCTCCTCAGCATTTATATACACTTTAATAATGAGACTGAATTTAGTACAATAAGCGAATATTTTTATCTCTTTATTTTGTGATTAAAATTGAAATTTTACCAGAAATTCATTAATTTATAAAACAATTCATTATATCGTTTCATTTTATAGAATTCTGATTTGGGCGTTATACAAGTATATAAAAACAGTCAACTAACGTTATACTACCCAATAAAAGACGAAGTTATCTTGAACTGATTCTATAATCCATTGAGATATACGCTAGATATAGTTGCAATTGCAGTATATGTGCGGGTAACTTACGATATCCGACTGATACTGTACCGATGCTACCGAACAGGTGCAGTATGTGGCTCATGCCGCTATTCAATAAACGCCGTGGGTTTACTGGGTTTCCACTTAAGTTCGCTAATCTCAGAAATTACGGAGAATATATTTCGTTCATAAACTGTTTGAAATAGTAATAGCGCGGGTTTAAGTATATCAGCAGATGTTTACTGGATAATATCTCGAATATGATTACGCGAATTTATTTTTATGATGCAATTTCATAGTTCATTCGAAAGCTCGCGTGAGATTGAACATACAAATTTTCAGTATATCAAGGCAGTTTTCTATGAATCTCTCGTTCGAGCGATTCAAATTCCAAATTTTTCGTTTCCCTCGATCCCATCTTTCCGCTGCAAATTCGCCCACTGAAGCGCTCAAACATCAACCGCGTGCATCTCACTAAAAATAGCAAAAACCATTACAGACGCGCGGCCCCTTAAAACTCCTTATACCATCGAATCGCAGCAGCAGCAGCAGCAGCATCAGCATTATGACACACTTTCCTCGTGCAATCCTCAGCCCAATAACCCGCGCGCAAAACAAAAGCCAAGAAAATCCCGTACCGGCAATATATACATATATATATATATATATATATATGTATACGACTGCAGCATCAATCTTGGTGCTCCGAGAGAAGCCGCGCGCCGCCATCACGAGTAATCCGCTGCAGCGAATCATGATATTTGGAACAACGTAATCAGTGGACGCACACACACACACACACACACACAC
>UELV01178705.1:50206-69519 GCA_900490015.1 Megastigmus stigmatizans | reverse complement strand
AGAGAGAGAGAGAGAGAGAGAGGAGAGAGACTAGGTTCGCTCGACTTCCGCGCGCGCGGGATTTCGCGTGAATTTGCGCATGTGCGCGAGCGCCGGAATAATGTTATTATCGCCTTTTGTGCAAAGACGAGGTATATACGGAGTCTCTCTCTCTCTCTTCGCTGTGTCTGTCTGGTTGTGTGTGTGTGTCTGTGAGTGCAGCGCGTTGATTTGACGATAGCGAGAGGAAGTTTGGGTGAGGAGAGACGTTGCATGGCTCGATCCGACTAATTACTTTCTGACCTCTCTGCCAATGATGCCTGAGAGAGAGAAAGCAGCTGCTTCACGTCGTGAATGGGATCGACTTGTGTATTTAACTTTTTCTTACTTCGCGAGTAGTTTGTAGTAGTAAGTTTTTAAAGCGAATTGTAGGTTTTAAGGATGCTCGATGGACTTTCGTGTGAGGGAGTGGTAGGGGAGGAGGGGGGTTTGTTCGGGAAAGACGAGGACTTGGGTATAATACACTAATTGATAATTTATAAAATGCCGCGTCTCTAAGTGTTTGTATCGATGATGTTTGGTTGTGCAATTAGCTTTTGTATTCGAGACTTCAAGTGAGTCATGCTTATATGAAAATTCCAAAAAAAAAAACTATTTCTTTTCCTCGCGCTCTTTATATTCGTGCACGTACAAAACCCGACTACAATTTCAAATTTTTTTATCCTCGCACACACAGTTATAATCGTACATTATCATCGGCACAAAAGCCTCGATTATCGCATTTCAGCCGCCCGAGCACAAATATACATGTATAATACTGTACACGGGCCTCGAGATCCACCGTCTATTTATGATAATTGGCGTACGAGCGTCACCGAGGTCGAGAAAAGAGCCGCGAGACATAGAATAAAGGCGCGTGAAAGCGCTGTACGTATACCCGGACGATAACTTCGGCGTACACACACACACACACACACACACACACTCATGCACGTGTTGTCGGCGACACTGCGTTATTACGCAAGTGTTCAGCGGAAGCTCGAAAGCTCGCTCTCTCGTACGCGGTTTATAATAAGCCGTAGTAGCTGCCAGAGAAGGTCGTTCGCTGTAATCCTCGCGCACGCGATGTGAGTGTTTTATGTGTGTGTGTGTGGAGGGGCCAGTAGATCCTCCTACCACTTGAACATTTCATTATCCTGCCGCTAGGCGGTTCTATTGCGCGTCTTTTACACGTCTTTTTCGATGGTTCGCGCCGCTGCAGTTCTCCGATCCTGATTGTACTGCTTTATACTGCGGGGCTTCTTTTACGAGATAATAGAGACGCTGGGCGTTTGAGCTTCAGTTTAGTTGGGAGTTTCGGCTAATTGGTAATTGGGGTCTCGCGATTTCGGGGACTGTGCGCGAGTTCCTCTGTGAACGAATAATTGCTGAAGTGGATGAGAAAGATCGTGGAGTATATAATTCTGGTAATATGGATCAGACGTGTGAATGACTCTTTCGTCTTTAAAAAGTAATTGATACATAGCAATCACTCTTTAAAATTGTAAAATATCGTCAAAAGTACAATTTATTACAAGTGTAAGCTACTCTATACGTTATTAAATAAGATACAATATATATATATATGTAGATGCTGCTTTATATCTTCAATAGCCCTCGAATTTTCTTCAACTCGGGAAATGTTCAGCGCCCTCGTCAGGGTCATACTGGCTCGGGTGGCTGGTTATCGCATGTCCAAAACAGCCAGCGGCTAAGTTCTCTATAAGCCGATCAAGCCCTGGCCAAACTCTTCTGCCCCCTGCTTATGGGTCGAAACTATTGCCCTATATTGCTTACTTAACAGTTTGTTATCGTGACAAATATGTGCTCGGATGACTTACTGTGCTTGCACTTACGAGGCTATATATATAGAATTAACGTTAACAGCGATAGAAAATAATAATGCACGGAAAATGTGTTCCGTTATGTTTAGTTAAGTTTAGTCGAATTTAAAATTCACTTTATTTTTTTAATAAATTTCATCATGAATCGTACTAATAAATTGCTTTTTTCTTGTTTGTTGCAGGTAAGGACTGCATATGCTTTTCAGACAGACTTGAGCGCAAAGAATTTCACGTAAGAGCTTTTCACATTTTTTCCGCTTAATGAAAACCGTGTTTATTCAGATATGCGCACTGAAAGAATCGTACAGAGAAAAAAGAAAGAACGGAGATGCTTTGCTTCATTGTAATTTCAACAAAGATTTCGCTTTTGCCACGTTCGGGAACGCCTTCGTACAGATTAAATTTTATGTTTTTCAAAAGCCTCGTCTCTGTATGCATTTCTATGAATACACTCGAGCAGCATATAAAAACAAATTTGCGTACAAAAACATGGCTCTCGCGAAGTCGTAAAATTCTCGAGCGACGTGCTCGAGAAATTTTCAATTTCAAAAGTGCCAACCCGATTACATCATCTTTTAACATCTTCTTGGGAAATCTCTATTATGTGCGAGAACGTTCTTTGAACGAGAATAAAGCAAACGTAAAAAATATGTTTCTCGGTGCTTGTTTAATTTTCAGCGCGAATGAGAAGTTCGTGGTGATCGAGTGACAAAATATTTCGTCATTCGCTGTCGCCTCTTTTATTTTTAAATAATAGATTCGCAAAATCTATAGAGTTGTTGGCTCGATCAAATTTTCAAACTGTCATACTACATTGATGATCGTTGATTAATGCGTACCTGTTCTTTTTGATAGATACATATTTGACGAAGCTGCGAACAAAATCGACATATTAGAAATCGATTTTGGAATTTCATTTTATTCATAATTCATTTCAATTCATGCCAATAACTGTCAGAAATTGCTTGGAGTAAAATAGAACTTTTTGATTATACCACGTAATTAATTGTAGAAGCTTTCATTTTTTTCAACTAAATATTCGTGACTTTTTCTTCCATCATTGTAAAGATTAGTGTTGCAGTTTTTACTCGGCCTCCCGAATCTGCATTTTTGAACTATCAAAAGCAGTTCGTAACAAAGAAACCAAGAAAAATATCTCATTTCGAAAAAGAACGGAAAACTTAATCCTCTAAAGCCATAATTCTCGCATAAAAAGCTTCTCACCGATCGATATGTTTTAATTTTTCACGCTTCGCGTCAGTATACTTACGCAACGCGACAAGAGTCTTCCAAGCGAAAAATTCGCTCTTAGGCATCGATTTACCATCTTTTGCAATGTACGCGCGTGGCGCCTTATGCCTTCTTCAATTATTATTTATGAGCGCGCGGCCCGCGTTAATGAAAACTGAACGAGCAAAGCCGCGTCAACAGACTTGACGCAGATTAATGCGCGAACGCGCGACTCGTGTGCAACAGCCAGTAGCGCCAGAGCCATTCGGAACTGTTTTTGTTTCTCGGGGAGGGGGAGATTTTTGAAAGTGTTGCTCTGTATGCGTACACCTCTGGCGCCTAATTATTCACTCACTTGTTTTGTTTTTTGTTAATGTTCCCGCGGACAATTTGTACAAATACGCGCAATGTGAAGCTTTGCTGGTCCGAGGAGAACAGTGAAAAATGTCCTGTGAGCGAATCTTTATATTTTGTATATTAAAAGATTTTATACTTAGGTAGTCAAGAAGTTAAGCCATCATCAAAAGGAAATTCATTATTTATATTTTAATTAGAACGTACTTTATGATTCCTAGCTGTATTACATTCGAGTATATGTACAAGCAGACTTTCGACCGTCTTTATCGTGCAACATTATGCTGTCGCAAAAGGCGATAAATTTATCTGCACAACTTCATGAAACAAAGCACTCGATTAAAAAAGCAAGCCGATTGCAATAGCTTAATAAAAACAAAAAATATTCTTCCCCATTACAAATATCATAATAATCCCATTGTTTCGCTGTGATTCGCGGCCAAGTGGAAGCAGCGACTAATTGCAAAAATTATGAACTGCGAATAAAACGAACTTCCCTCGTTCTCTCTGATGCTCGCGCACTTCCTTTCTCTCCGAGCTTCTCGAAACAAAGAAGCGAAGCTTGATTAATCGGAGCACGCGCCAAGTAGCGAGCGTCGGAGCGCAATTCAAAGCTCTTCTACTCCTCCTCCTTCCGCGCGGAACAAAGTTGTTCGGAAAAAAAAGCGAACGCGCGTTGCAGCAACTAGAAAAAAGCGAAACATCCCCGTAGCTGTAGAAAGTGAGTAAGAGTGAGAGAGAGAGAGAGAGGAAGAAACGTAAGCAATAGCGGTATAAAAGTGCCGTGGCGGCCCCCCGGAAATTAAGTAGTCGAGCTCCTTGCCTTTCGCCCGTCTCTGTATGTGCTGCACGGGAAATTCGAGAGCGCGCGGAATCTCGATTTCCACTTTCGCTAATGGCCGCGAGGCGCGACTTCTATGCCTGCTGCTGCGCTATACTCCATCTTTAACGGGTTGTGCAGCTTCGACCGGCGACGTAATGTCTATATATATATATATAGGAGACTCGCGTCACCTTGAGATTCTTCTTCTTGCGTATATGCTGCGAAATTTTCATTACTCGTCCTCTCGGGTCTCCGTCCTTCCATTCACGTTTTATTGCTTCGTCACACTTTTTATTTTGCTCGAACTGTAAGTGTTTCAAAATGAGATTTCAAAGAGAGCGAAAGGACGTTTGCGCAGCTCCGATATAGTTTAAATAATAGTCGGTGAACCAGATAGAGCTTAAAGTAGACATTGAATTTGAATTTCTAAATTTCATTAACAGGTTAGTAACTCTCAAGATTTCCATAAAATAAACATGTTGGAATTTCCGACAGACTCGGATTTTAAATACAAAACAAAATCTATTCCTTCAGTTTTTCAACGTTAATCGCTCGCTGTATCAAGAAACAAATTCCCACCCAAACAACTTTACACGGGTTCGCCCTCGAGAAAGCACGAAAAGTTTGCGGAAAAAAGCTGCAAACAGCAGCAGCAGCAACGTTCCGGGCATCTTCTCTCTCTCTCTCTCTCTCTCTCTTAGCCAGACAGAAACGGGCGCGCAAACTGCTCGCGCCGACCGCAAACGCGCCTTTAATTATCTCCAACAAGAGCGCGAAGCCGAAAGTTTCCGACTCGAGCAGTAGCAGCAGCTGCAGTGGCACCGGCCTCGGAGACTCTCGGCCGGCACGGGTATCCGTGTCGTTAATGTATGCGAGTCGCGACGCGAGTCAGTAGTAACAGTCGAGCACTTCTGGACACGCACACACACACACACACACATACACCCACGTGCACATAAATTAAGCTTCAGCTCCAGTTCCCTCGGAGCTCCAAAGGGAGCGTGTGCAGTGCAGCTCTCGCGAAATATATATAGCTCGGAGTGTAACTTTGCACTCACGACTTTCGAGCTCGAGAGTCGGGAATTCCCGCGAAGATCGTAGTTTTATGAGCAAGAGAGAGACTCTCTCTCTCTCTCTCCTCTGGGCTTCCCTTATCTATGCGCGAGAGACGTGCAAAATTATAGGGAGAGAGAGAGAAAGAGAGGAGTTATTGTCTCGTATAAAGTGCTGCCTTCGTTCGGATTGTCTGGAACGGGGAGGGATTGTAACTATGTAGTGCTGCAATGGAGGGTGGAGTGCTACTAGTCTCGATCTCTCTCTCTCTCTCTCTCTCTTTCTCTCTCTTCGGTACGAGAGATAAGAAATGCGTTCGCGGCCGAGTTTGATAAAAGTTTTAATTGAGATGTACTTTGATTCCATTAATCGTAATACAACTATTAGTTATGCCGCGGATGTGTGGGAGTCCCCTTAGTTGTGTTTTTCGGGAGCTTTAAGTTCTCGATAGGAAACAAGTCTCGAAAAGTTTATATTTTAACTTATTTGCGATTCTAAAGGTTGTAATGACTGGAGTGTTACTTTCCCGAAGAGTGATTTACATTTGAATTTCCGGCAAGAGTGAATATTCATTAGAGAGAACATTGAATCAATCTCAATGTTGAATTTGCATCAACGCATTGCAGCTCGAATAAAGGAGAAACCAAAAAAATATACGATAGACCAGGTAAAACCGGTATATATTCAGCATCCAAAATGTGCGCGTGTCGAATTCTCGAAACACTTCTCTCTTTCGACCGCACATTTTTCATCGCTCGACACAATCAACGGCAGTTATCGCGCGACTCTTTTTTGTCATTTAAAGCACTACGGAAATGTCGAACTTTTCACCGCAGCTGCATCCTTGCGATTGCGTGTATATTTGTGTATCGTTTTTCATCTACTCGATCGTATAGTCGAGTCTCCGGTGAAGTTGTACATTTTTGTAAATTAAAATTATTCGAATACTTGAAAATGGAATTCATAAATAATATCGAGCACACTGTAGCACACAAATTTTATACGCGATTGAGTAATTTTTCATCTCATGTGAAAATGCCTCATTTATCCGATAGTACGCTCTAAAGCAAATATTTCACTTAAAATTCTGTTTCATACATGATACATAAGATTTATTCTCGCAAGATATACCCCTCGGACTCACAAAAGCTCTGAAAATCTGTAACATTTGAATCTATTAATCCGACAACAAACGTATCGGTCTTCGATACAAAAACACTTCAACACAGCTTCATCAATCCCCTAAAACACCTCTATTATAGTGAAAACTGCAATTGATCACTACATTGAAAATATGCAAAGGTACTCATCGAAAAGAAAGATACTCCCTATAATAATTATTATCGTATCACGAGATACGTGACAAATAATATTTTTCACAGTCCAAACTGCGCGAGCCTCGGACGCACTAACACATTTGTCCGTTGCATCTCTGCTCGTTACCGTGGCCCCATAGGTTTTACTGCCACCCGTGGCTTTTCCATTCCCTCCCTCGTCCGAGGATCGCTTTTAGGGGGTTTTATATGATAAAAAAGGGGAGGACTGGGAGGGGGAGGGGGGAGAGAAGAACTAGCCTCGACAGTTTCGATTCATTTTATTCGACTTTTTTCTCTCGTTGTTATTGTTATTGCTCGGGAGGGGAGCAGGTATCTCTCTTTTTTTTATCCAAGAGTAGCTATATACGCTTTTTCGTCTCGGAGAGATTTAAAAGCAAGCTCGCGCGTGTGTGCGTGTGTTCACGCGATCGTATCGAAAAATTTCGGTTGTCAGGATGGATTTATCGCGATGCTAGAATAGATATAGATAAATAAATGCGCGTAGGGGCGACAGCGAGCACTTCGTTTTTGAAGAGGTTATGGATGATGTAATTTTCCACGGGATATGGATGCGCGCGCGATACCTACTCTTTCTTCTCTTTTTCTCTCATATTTTTTTTCCTTTTTTTTTTCGTGAATTTTCATCGATATACGCGCGCACGAAGGGCTGTGAAAATTTTTTACCTGCTAAAACGGCGTATAAATGCATTAGTCGTCGCTTCTCTCATATTAAAAACGATAGTTGATGAGTCTACCCAATCTGAGGTACGAATTTTGTTGAAAGGGCGTCAGGACCGTTAAAAATCAATTTTATCCCCTGTCGTTTTACGTGTTCATTGCCTATTAGCGCATGAAATAACGAGAAATAATATCGCAATTTTTAAATTTTTATAAATATAACTTTAATATTCACAGTTTTAATTAGGTACAATTATTTTAATTGAAAACTACCGGAGCTTACAAAAATAAAAATTTTGAAATATCTCGTCCATTTCTGGAATTAAATATTCCCTAATACCATTCAAAATCCATTAAAAGTTAATCAAGGCTCGAAAACTGTCGTCTACGTAGCTTATCACCTGCGAGCACCGGCCCTTATTCTCTTACAATAACAATTAAACGGCTCCCAACGTTTGCGCTCCCAACCGGTAGTCACGCGGTTAATCGAAGTCCCTCGCGAAATCCTAACAGCCCATTGTAAGTTTCTGCTCCTCTCCGCCCTGGCTCCCGACCCATAATAAATTGATCCTAATTTTCTATTAGTCATATAATTCATGTCATTATCCTGTTTTAAATTAGTCCATGCAGTTATATATAGGAAGGCAATTCGCTCGGTCTCTCTTCTCCCCTCCTAAATCGAAATTGCGGGGCGACGCGGGAGTAAAGTCGAAAGTTCCCCTAGTCACCAGAAGGTTATAGGGATTAGTTCGCCGTAGAATCTGAAATTGCACTTTTGGGTTTGTCGCCGCGCGGCACGCGAGACGAAGTTAGCCAAAAGTAGATCATAGTCGTTAGACACATATTCGAGGGACCTATATATACTAATCCCACTTTCTAAGCTCCTCCTGACCTCAATTGATTAATATGAAAAATTCACGCGAGCTTCTTTCGCCTCCTGCCGCTGGAAAGTTCAATGATTCACGAGTTTCACGGGCTTACATCTTCCTGCATCTACAATTAGTTTTGGGACAAGACTTACGTTGCCCGGCAACTTTATACGGATGCCTGTGTTTCTTCAATTTCCTTACCGAGAGATCCTAGATATTTTCAATGAGACCGAGAGAAACGTAATATAGGACAATGCTATTGAATTCTTCTGAGAAAGAGTGGTAATTGTAAAGTTTGATGAATAAACTTTTTAAGTCGTATACTTGGAAACTCTATATAATGAGGTTAACAGTTCCGTCAAATAAAACGAATTTTCTAACTTGTTATATTTGCAAGCTAAAAACGTGTCTGAAATTATTATATGTATATTACAAATCTTACGAATTAACTGTACTCTAGATTCTGTATATAGACAATGTGGATATGCTTTGTTCGATTTTCAACAATATATTTACACAATAATAAATGAATTGTGAAAGATATGTTAATTTTAAATAATTTATTCCACACATAAATAACTCTTGATTCGCGTCAACAATATTGATTTTTATTTCATTGATACATTTAGTGTACGCATGATTTCGGCAAACTGCTTGACTGCATTCTAATTTATCTACTAATTTTCCGTACATAAGTTTTAAATGCATTGATCATCAATTCTTTTACTTAATCCTTATCGGTAATCATGTAAATTTTTCCGATCCAAACCTCAATATCAGTTTTTCAAATTTTGTCGCCTTCACTACGGTCACGATTGTTTCCCTTCCAAATCATTTTTCATGGAATCGCTAACATTCCATCGCGATCAACTGTCTTCCATTTTCCGATGAATCGATCAACGGCATCGGCATTTCCTCCTTAGTCGTTGTTTCCCAAGGAATCTTGATGAAAATCTTCGGAAGTAGTAGCAGTGGCGGCAGCAGCAGCAGCGCCACACTTCAGGATCCCCGGAATCGTAAGGTCTTATCAATATGGATGCCTCCTCTCGTGTTCGCTGCATAATGGAGAATCTCGGTCCACACTGTCGACGGAATCCGCGCCGTCCGGTTTAACCGTGGAGTTAGGACTTCCCTACCCCCAGGAGTGCAATCGTCGCCTACTCGAGATGCGGAAACCTTCGCTTCGAATGAAATCGCCACTTCGTGAACTAATTAAAAGCAAGAATCTGTCTACTCTTTGTTTGGATCTTTTCTCCAAACTTTCGGGTCATTTCTTTTCCCTACTTTTTTGCACTTCACGAACTTGAAGTTTGCGTTGTGATTATAACTATTGGGAGGAAAAATTGTGATAATGAAGAATTTTCACGGATATAAACGAATGTCGTTAATTTAAGAAAAAGTAGACGTTTTTAGTTACTTTGTAATGATTTTTGGAAATGTAAATTTTCACATTTAAAAAGTTTTTAATTAGAATGACGCTATCTAGATGTTACATTTAAGCTTCGAATTAAATCTGAAAGTTTGCCCTTTATCTGGTCCAGTACGTGCATAGGAAAAATTGTTACATTCTCACTTTTAAGGGATAAAGTTTAATTGTATTACACTTTTTTAGAGTTTGAAAAAGTTGCTTGCCAACGACTGTGATATATTTTTAAGTGAAATCAGATTCATGAAGGAGATAGACTTTTTTCGACTTTAATTGTGTTTTCTACTTTCAACACGCTAGTTTTATGTAACATAGGTATTCCTGAAATTTTTAACAAAAATATATAAAAGCCTAAAATTAAATATTAAAATTATACATTTTCCAAAGCATTGTTCAGATTGTACATTAACGAAATACTCTTTGACCGTATCAGAGAACAAAGATCATTTATTCGACCGCGTAAATGGGTCATATTTCATTTAAAGTAATTAGAGATATTTTTCACAAACACGCATACACACACACACACACACACACACACACACACAGAGAGGATTTTTGTGCTGAACGCGTTGATGTGAGAAACGTCCTTGTATAAATGGGAAGCCAACATTTTCTGTGTACAACAACGCGTGCACGAGGGCATTTGTATGGGTTTGCGTGAAAGGCGAAAAAATTGCATTGTCCAGAGGCCCGCGGTGCCTTATACACTCGCTCTCCGCTCGCGACCATTTTTCATTAAAGGAAAACCGGCCGTGCAGGGGGTGAAAAAAAAATATTTAAAATGCGCGTGCGGCACAACATATTGTATGCCTCGGAGGTTTTTGTTACTCTCTTTCTCTCTCGAATTCAAAAAACTGTCGGCGAAACCGGATAGCGCTTGGAAAAAGTTCTCGATGCACATGTTTTTCAAGCAGCTCCAATGCAGTCATTCACGTGTAGCTATCAGAGTCTTACCTATTGTTGTTTATTTTTTTCTTCTCTCTCTCTCTCCCGCTCTCTCTCTCTCTCTCTCTCTCTCTCTCTCTCTTTAGAATTGCATATCGGCTGTTTTTGTCAGCGTTCAATTGTATTTACGTTTTGCAATGCCAAAGTTTACGAACTGAGATATCCCTTACAAAATGGGTAATGCGCTGAATAAAACTAATATGAGTTTATTTTTCTCTGTATTTTCTGAAATTGAATTTTTTTCATTTCGTATCATTGTTATTGAATATCCCGCATTCTAATTCCGCGATCGTAATGGTATCCATTTGGAGTGATCGGTCACTCGCGCGCATTCACCTCTCGCTTATTTTTTCTTTTCCTCTCTTCCCTCGCCTCATCGACTTTATGGCGCGCTATTTTTATTCCGATTCCGCGGCGACGAGAAACCGTCGTCCCTCGTTCCTTCGCTCGCATCTCTCTAGGACAGATCTCGGAATGGATTTGCAATTTCATCTCTCGGAATCAATCGCTCGCGCGCATATATACGCGCGCCGCATTTGTCTCTTTCATTGCACGCAGGCTCGTATGATTCGACTCGACTTCGCAATCGGCCGCCGTTAAGTCTGCGCGCGCCTTTTTCCTTATCCCGCAAACGACGCTGAATCACCATTGCCCCGAGTAATAAGTGTCTTTTCGAGTTTATCGACGCGCGTCTCGAGTTGGTAAATAGTAGATAAAATAAATTGAGTCTTCATTTATTTTATTGGTACTCGAACTCCTGATGATTGCCTCGTTGCCTTTTATCTGTCGTAAGAATTTTTATGGCGACAAGCGATCGGCGCGGGGGGATAAGATATTTTCAAATTTTAGCTGTACGAATTTCTCCAGGTCACAAAAAGTCTGTGTGCTATATCCACGTTGATATATTGCTTTGTATCGAGGCTTCAATTTGTAAATTTAAATTGGCTTCCACGCAATTACAGCATTTGTCCGTTGATTGCAGATTTTCTAATTATATCATTGATTATTAGCTCAATATCTAGCTTATTATAGTTTCCGTTGTACATAGATAAATATATATTAACATGAATTTGTAAGTAATTTGAAGTATCTAGTATTCAATATTTATATATCCTGAAAAGAAATTATATCAAATCCAAACATTTATTATATCGAGTACAATTATGTTTAACATTAGAATAAAGAAAGTATTTCTTTAAAAATATATAACTTCATAAATAATTTTCTTGCTAATTAATAATATGCGCATAATTCAGAAAATTATTACAAGCAGGATGAGCATTGTTTGGCCTAATTATGGATATTCATATTGTGCGCAACAAATAAAACATGATATTATTCAATATAATCAATACCTAAAATATAAACTTGCTATAACTAATCACCGTCAGCATCAATCTACAATTCGTATATCCAAAAATAGTATCATACACTAGCCTCCATCGACAAAAACAAAATCCACATCCAAAAACTTCGAGCATTTTTCCTCGTACACGGAACTCGGACTTGGCTGCTCCTTTCATCTCTGCGCCACGCTCATTAACTAGGACATCGCATGTATACGTGAGTTTTGTAAGCGCTAAACTCCTTTCTCTTCTCCTCTCGTCTAAGCGCGCGTCTCGGTCATAGCGGCAGCAGCAGCAGCTTTGCGAAACTCGGCGCCGCGGCAATTCAAGAGCAACTGCAGCAGCAGCAACAGCAGCGAAAATTTCAAGATGCCGCGAGTATATAGCGGCTTCGAAGCCCTCGATAATGTCGGTAATTAATATCGCGGCAGTAGCAACAGCAGCTCCCGCGCGCTCACTCACACACACACACATACACCGTGGGAGATTTAATTAGAATGCATATCAGGCGTGTGCGCGGCCAACGTCTGATGTATATGGGGCTTCTTCAGGCCGCTGATACAATAAATGCGCAGATAATCGCAGCTGTGTGTAGTGTTGTGTGTTTGCACGATGCACTTGTTTATCTTGATGACGGCTGCGAGATTTCGCAATTGCGATTAACCTGTGCTGCAGTGCGATCGACGACGACGACGAAGCCGTGCGCCGAGCATTAAGATCATTATTTCTGATTTATGACTCTCGCGGCGGAACAATTGAGCGCTATATAATACCTGTGTGTGCAGTTTTCATTTGAGGTGGCGATTTTTTTCCCGATTGCCTCGCGTTGCGATTATTTCTTTCTTTTTTTTTTCAATCTTTTTAGTGAGTTACAATGTAGATATCATTTTTATTAGTCATCCACATTAATTGTTCGTATACGTGTAGGTGAAAAATCTATTTACATAGCAAGATTTATAAAGGATAAATCTTATTTTACATACGGATATTTCTTATATTCTCTGAGTTATAACAGCGCAAAGTAATTACAAGGGTTTCCACATATATATTTTATTATATTCCTAAAAAATTATTGAATCGTTCTGTACGATAATTTCAAGCCGGTAAGCAGCGATGGTTCAGCTTTATTGTCAATAAGATCGGCAAAAAGAGGATATCGCACAGGGTACCGAAATAATCTAAAACCGCAAGTGATTCAGTCCATAAAACCAGCTGCTACACCATATCCACTATACACGCGCTAGAAGCAGCATCGAATAAACCCATATATATACATGAATAGGTGCAGCAGCGATGCAGTTGCTCTCCGTCACCGCCCAAACTGTTATGACCCCGTGAGAGAGCGCGATATAAAGCCCGGTGCCGCAGGCGCTGTGCTGTATCGTCCCGAAAATTAAGACAGGAGCCTTCAATTATGCCGATGCATTCTCAGGTATATATACACAATAACCTGCCGCCCATACGGCGACATCAACCGACAGAGGGAGAGAGAGAGAGAGAGAGAGAGAGAAAAATAAGCGCTGCTTTACTTTGGCCGCACGCGACGTTTACTGCTTCGCTGACGTCGACTGTAAACCCGCCTTAACGGCGCCCCGAAATGCCTCTCTCTCTATGTGCGGGAGTCTGTGCAGGCAGCAGCCTCGTATCTTTTCTCTTGTAACCCGCCAACTTAACCGTTTTCCGGAAGAGCGGGCGGGCGAAAAATGGCGCAGTTGTTTTAACCCCCCTATATACTATACCGTGGGTTGGTGCTGGACCGCGGCACGGGGCCACGGGGGCGTGTTCCATCGCTGCTGCAACTAAACGTATGTATATGGGGCATTCAATGTCGAGTGCTGCTGCTGCTGCTGTTGCTGCTGCGAGAGGTAACAGTCTTACTTTATATGCTTTCTCGGGCTGCCAGTTTTCTTTTCTCTCGGTTCTACAGACCTGGTTTTCATTCTTTTTTTTTTTTTAAACTTTCGAGCGGATATAGTCGTTGGCTGCGGGCGATGCAGCGAACAGTAAGAAATGGTTCTGATACGCAATGTAAGTGTATTGGGGTAGTTTGGTAGTTTCTTTTCTTTTAGATTTCTGGTGAGGCGCGATTGATTTTTTCTTTATCGATGACTGAGTTGTTACCGATTTACGTTTATTTTTTTTATATTTATTTTCGGGCTAGCATAGGTTCTTGTAGCGTGGTTGTAATAAAAAAATAAATTAAATGAAAAGATATATTACAGTTGGTATCATTGAATAAATTGTACCGGACTAATGAAATTGTTCGAACTTTATTCCTACAGTAGAGCAATGAAACTGAATGGTTTTGTAAATTTGAGAAACTACTTTTCAAAGTCTTTTTGCAATGAATTCTTACAGAAAGCGTTGAAACATCAATTTTAAGCCCAATGTTTGCGTACTAAGTGAAATTTTCTAACAAACTTACTATAGTGTTTTGTAAAGCATTACTGGCTCAGTCGTTTGCACACCTCCTTAAATAACGCACAACAATTGCACCGCACGAACAAATTCATTCCGTGACACAAGTGAGAAGTGACGTAGGTACACGTACACTCGCACAAAAAAAGACCGTATAATCGAAATTAAAAGGACTTAATACCTCTCCCTAACGGCGACCGCATCCATTTCACACAAAACAGTATTCGCCTAAATGCACACGTGTACATAGTCAGCACACGTTTACGGTGGGCAAAACTATTTGAAATAAATAGCGCGAGGCGCAAAGTCACACGGCCGCGTAATTCACGCTGCCCGTGCAGAGCACGAGTAATTAGGGTAATTACGTGTTGTAATAAGAGGTCGGGGCTTTTCACTCTCTCTCTCTTGCACGCATTTCAGCTCGTCTCTTTCTAAACGCGTCAGCTCTTATACAGCTTTTATACTTTTCTTGCAGAGAACGAGAAAGAGAGAGAGAGAGAGAGAAAAGAGATTACAACTCACAGAGCTCGAGGGGCTGTTGTTGTTTACCCGGAAATGTCTTTCCACGTGTCGTCGCGATTAATGTCGAGCCGAGAGAAATACAGAACGACTGCGGTGACAAAGAAAGAGAGAGAGAGAGAGAGAGAGAGAGAGAGAGGATAAAGAGTAGAGCCGGGAGATGTTGATTTTGGTGAAGGGAATGGGTGGATGAATGGTTAGGGCCCCTTTAACGGGTTGTTTCTAATCAATTCTTGTTTATACAAGTTTGCGCTTGGCACGGATTCATTTTGATATGTTTATATTTCCGTTAGATAAATTAATTATTCAATTTTTTATTAGGTTTATATAGTTTCGTTATTAACATGTGCCATTACAGTAAAATAATACTTGGAATAAATGAAGATATTTATTCAAGTTTGTGTTTTTCTCAAAGGTATAAACTGTTAAAGACATAATATACAATCGCTTCATTTATAAGTTGAATAATACTCTAATAATATCCTATTCAAATATTATTAAATTGTTTTTCCTAAATATATCTACGTGTCAATCTATATAACTGTTAATAGCATTCCTAAATACACTGTAATTTTAAAATAGCCAGTCGAGTTACAATAACTATATAGCTGAAACACGTGCTATTCTAATCATACGTGGACATATATTTACAAGTCAATTTTCTCCCATGAAGTAACAACGACGTGAAAACAAGCAATGATATTTACTCTCGCTCGAGCACGCATATATAGTTTGCAAGAAGCGATAAACAAAATTACGACCAATAAGGTGTGTATATCTATATTGCTTCACGGCATCGATAGCTTCGTTCGAGTCTACATCCTGTCTCGCGCATTACCCAAAATGACGTGACGCTCTCTCTCTCTCTCCCTCTCTCCCTCTCTCTCAGTCGATGCTTATCGATAATTTGGCTAATCTAGTACATGAAGCACGTGCGTAACCGCGCTTGCTTTACGCTAATTATGTTGAATGTTGATCGCCTCCTCATCAGCATATACCTAAACGAACCCAATGTGCGCGTTTAATAACCTCTGTACATTTAAGCACTTGGCCTGGGGATTTTTCCAATTTGCGAGCTTTGTAATAGACTTGGCTTAATCCAATATTTAGAACACAATGCACATAATACTGTAATTGTGAATTATGTATTTTTTATAATGAGTTAATAAAAATAATAAATATCAGTTAATAAATTTATTTGAAAATTTATTACAGATTCATATTTCGTACTTCTTGATATAAGTATATCCTCGTGTCGATACTTTACCACCGTATGATACGTCGGTCAAAATTTATTTGGAGAAATATGTTTTGGCTCCGAAAAACTTTCACATGTTATTTGCGACATATTCTTGGAGCTTCGCTGCCCCAGATCCAAATGCTACTTGAGACGTAATATTACGATAAACATTTTTCCACCGCTGTCCTGCAGAGTAAGAGAGGGGGTTAGAAGGGTCACGGGAAATCGAATTTTCAAATGCTACGTTCACTGAACGAACGGTGTCGAAAAATCAGTGGCGATCGTACAGGAAAGGGTTTAAAATCCGTTGTCGAAATGCGTTACGGAGGTTTCGGATAAGCGGCTGACATTACAGAACTCGGTATCAGGTAGAGTATATTACGGTATTTCGCGGACTCTGATATAACTTTCATCACGAAAATTTCTATATTTGCAAGAAAAGTAGTGCATATAAAATAGCATTCTTTTATCGATATCATTAATTAAATTTATATTATAGGATCGATCCATTTTTATTCCATTTTGTCAACATGTTGCGAAATAACAGGCGACAACATTCATTATTCAATATAACCCAGCCAAAACATGTTTTTAAAATTTGGACGGTTAACCTCGGCATTATATAGGACGGTAGTAAGGTATACACATCAGAAGCGGCAAAATTGCGCGCGAAGCGATCCTTAAAACTTTTACACGCGCGCAGCTGCCGCGTCTCCTGCACGTCGCACGTTCTAATTCGCAATGACGCGGAGAGTAGCTGCAGCGATTTTCCCTCCTGCAGCCCGAGCTTTCACTACTTACGCCGCGGAAAATCGAATTTCCACTCGACCTTTTTTCCAAAGCTCGCGCTTCGCGACTCTTCACGCTTGACCCTTTTCTCCATCTTCTTCTTTTTCTTCTTCTTCTTTTTTCTTACTTCTTGTTCTCTTTTTTTCTTGGTGAAAAGGAAGGGGGAGAGGGACACGAATACAGTTTCGTTTTTCGCGGCCACTAACGCGTCTGATTCGTTTTGCAAATTTTGCCCCGTAAATAAAACAAGCGGAACGTGCGTCGCTGGTCCGCGGGCACGATAAACGAAACTTTGCGGCCCTCGTTGTGGAGAAAAGAGGGGGATAGAGGGAGAGAGAGAGAGAGACGCACCCCACTTCAATTACATCCTCTTCTAATGCGAGTTTCACGATGAAGCGCGAAAGCTGCGCCGCCGCTGCCCTTTTCTCTCTGCCCTCTCGAATTATGCGCTGAATCACGGTTCATGCGGCTTGAAGTTTATGTGGGATAATTGCGCAGTTAAAAGTTCTCTTATACTTTTTTCCCGCCACTCTCGTTTGACGAAATTTTAACGAAACTCGCTTTTGGTTTTCGTCGTGTTTGCTATTCGACTGACACACTACAAAGTTCAGATTGATTGGCTTGGTATGAATAGTAAAATTCGAATAAATTTGCTAAAAATCAGTGATAGTAACATTTTTCATTTTTAGAACGAAGAATAATGATAATGATGATAATAATAATAATAATAATCTCAAATATTTTGAGGGACTAATAATGATAAGTTATAATCAGTGAATAAAATTATTATAACAAATAGTCAAATTAACCGTTTGCAAATTTATTACAAATGTAAGCTTATATTTTAATTTTATCCGAAAATAAAAACTAAGAAAGGCGTACCTGAAATCATGCACAATACTTGCATCTCATTCAATAATTCAATATCGTTTCAGTCCTCACTACCCCCTTCAACCCTCCGAACCTCCCTGAAGCAATTCCCTCGATCTCATCATTTTTCCGAATCTAGTCCTGCTTCTCTCTCTCTCTCTCTCTCTCTCGCCCAGATTATTCGCCCGCTCGGGTTTTGGCTCTCGGAAAATCTCCATCGTCGACGATGACGTTGGCTATGTCTGGCGAAGAGAGAAGGAGGGAGAGAGGGAGAGAGAGAGAGAGAGAGAGAGAGGGAGCGGGAAACTGTTCTGCTCCGCGGCGTCTCGGCGGACTAAGTCGCGCGGATTTGATCTATAAGGATTTCCGCATCCGACGCAATTTCCGCGGACGGCGACGCGCTCCACGACCGATGCTCTATATATAGATACACACATAGATATGTATGTATGTGTGGCGCTCGATTATGAAACGGAAATGTGTGCGGTGGCTATATACTGAGCTGCGGTCGAAATCGGGCGGATCGCTATAGTCACGCGTGATGATTAGACGATAGGATTTTTAATTTAGACGAGGGATGGTTTTTATATCTTATAGCTCGTAAAAAATTAGTTTGAACAGATTTTTTTTTAGTACATTATGGTCAAAGGTTAAGGGCAATGTAATCGGTTTCAGTAGATAAGGTTCAAGATCGGTTAGACAGTTTGTATTTCTTGTACCTCTGCGAATCGTCGTTGACATTCTATCGTGCATTCGAAAAACACGAATCAATTCATGATATCAAAAGTAAACGAGCACGGCAAAGTACACGAGCCATTAAATCATCAAAACAGAGCTACTCTACATCCCCTTGAAGTCGAATTAGCTTCGGTCAAATGTCATTACTCCATCCCATTAAAAAAAAAGGTTTCCCCAGTCGAGGCCTCGAGTCCTGTCCTCTTTCGTCGGATCTCTATTTCCTTCATAAATGCATTTCTCAATATTAACAGCTCTAACAACGTCAACGTTGAAAAGCGACAACACAGACCGAAAAGAGGAATAAAGCATTAAACGTGTCCCACTTGCAACCAACAAACGCATATTGCTCTCCACCTGGGCACTTTACCGTGCCCAGACGAAAGGCGGAGAGGAAGATGCATAGGGACCGAAAAAAGCTGCATTAATGGTTCAATTTAAACTATATATATATATAGAGAGAGAGAGAGTATAGTGCGAGCGAACAAGACGTTTAAGTGAATGGCTAATTGCATCAAGTAAAGTGTCGGATGGGACGTCTGCGAGGAGCGCGCGCGCGCGAGAGAGAGTGAGAGAGAGAGAGAGGAGTAATGGGTCGAGCCGGTGAAAGGACTACTACAGCGACGCCTTTTGCAAATGGCATATCGGCTTTTGGCAGGCAACGCGATGATGCCACCGCTGTCTGCGTCTTCTACTCACTGACGTAGTCGACTGAGAAGAGAGCGAGCGATGCTCGGCATATATATACAGCCGCGACCTCTGCAAAGTCAAACGCGCTAAATGTGCAGTCTTTGATGGGCCAATTTGTCTGGCGCCAATTCGATTACCTGATCTACG